>UELU01143337.1:34582-50180 GCA_900490025.1 Megastigmus dorsalis
GGGGGGGGGGGGAGGGGAACATAAAATCCCAAAACAAAGGGAATTAAGGATAAAAACGAAAATAAGAGTTGTTTATGTAACGAGATAAAAAGGTTAAATATGAAGGGATGGGCAAGGAAAAGTGGTAAGACGGAGAGTGGATAAGAATGAAGGTATAAGAAGAGAAGAAGAGAAGAGACTACGTAGACTGTGCCGTGGTCTTTATCGTAAAACATATATTGAATAATAATAAGTAAGGTAAATTGAATGATTTTTATGCATTAAATAATGTTATACTAGAAATGAATTTGAGTTAATCATACTTTTTAGAAAGCCAACAGAATATTTGCGTATTCAACGATTTTATTATCTAAATTACATTGTAACAAATCATATGCTTAATCGAAGATTCATCAAAATTCGATTACGCCGAATTGGAGAGATGAAGTTACGTTATTAATACAAATTTATACATATTGTTATTATAAAAACAGAATACACTGTAGCAGTCGGATTGAATTGGCTATACCGGTTCCATGAACTTCAATTAAATTATACGTAATTTAATACATTGAACTGTAATGATGACTTCTAAATATATATCAACCAATTAAAAGAACCTGTAGATAATAAGTTACATAATAATAATAAGTGATGCATAACAGTCACATAAAAAAAAAAAGAAATTTAATTCGGCGTATCAGTCAAGAAACTCGAGCAGACAAGAAAGGCGCATGCGCCTTCAGACAGAAGCGCGAAAGCTCACAACAGCTAGCAACTGCGAAAAGGCACTATATACTTGCTTACACATTCGCATAGAGTCGGTACCGTAACGTTCGCGGGGGGCCAAGAAAATTTCAGCAGAGAAAAGAGTCAGGCCAGTATTATTATACGTTTGCTATTCGATGGCGCAGTGGACGTATCAAGTATTCCCCGCAGGCCCCGAGTGGAAGCGTCTCCATCCCTATCTCCAGGACCCCGAAATTCAAGCTCGGAACCAGATAGTGTGAGAGGGAGAAAGGAAAGAGCCTCTTGCTCTCGGGTACAACCTATCTCCTTTGACTCTGTCTCTCTCTCTCTCTCTCTCTCTCTCTCTCTCTCTCTCTCTCTCTCTCTCTCTCTCTCTCTCTCCTTCTCTGGCAGTGGTGCCTCCTCCAGTAGACCGCATCTCGCAGCTCTCCATGATTGGGCCATTTTCTCAAGTAGATCTAACTCGCGACTCGAGTGCCGGCCGTTTTCCCTTTGAAGCCACCGTCGCATGCTACTGCTTCTGCTTCTCATGCTGCTACGCTACTGCCGGCGCTGCGCTGTTGCCAAGCTGTATATATACGCGCTTTCTATTTTATTCCTCTTGGCCTTTGCCTCCTCTGCGTGTGGCGGAGAAAAAGCTTAGCCAGTAATAATGTAACGTGATTTCTTATCTCTATACGCGCTCTCTCTCTCTCTCTCTCTCTTTCTCAGTCGACAATATTTTCTTTTAATTTTTTTTTTCCCTCTCTTCACGACCGGAGTAAGCGTTTATACGGCTTTTGTTATTCGATCAACGAAAGGATATTTCGTAGAATGGAAACGATTCTAGGCACTTGATTGTGTCAAGAACTTTAAAACGTTACTCAAAATGCAATTAGGATTTTCGTCATATAAATTTATATTCATAAAACATACTTGTGATTTTTTTTCATATACTTTTATGACGAGAGAAACTCCGTTCGCGTTATTTAGCCAATGCTGCACCGGCTATGAGGAAATTTTCATAAATTTTAATCATGAAAATGTAATCGTTCATAAAATGTTATTACATTTAACTTTGTAATTCTTGTATAAAAGTAACTGTGCCGTACTTCATTATGACGGTGCTTTTAATCATAGCCTTTTGTTTTTTGAAAAATGCGCCGACAGCTAACAATTCCTTTCAAATGTCCTTGTTACATTTATTTCATCTTGTTTAATCTCTATCGTTAAAACCTTATTGCACGCAATTAGTTTTAAGCTGGGTCGAGTGAAACATACTTACCAACGCATTTACAGCGCATTTGTAGCAAATCGCTCTTGGCGAGGATTTTCTATATAATTAGTAAAGATCTTTAACGAAGTTCTTGATTTCTCACACTAAGAGCATAATATAGCTCAAAGTCGTTGTAGAATTGCGCGCAAGTCGTCCTTTACTACATCGAGCATCATCGAGCTGACTTTGGACTTATGCACTTACCAACCCATCATTAATTGTATCAGGTAGCAAACTTCCCAGCTTAACGTACTCGTTATATATTTTTTCTTAACGTACCGATCACGGGAATAAGCAATGAACGTTTACACACAGAACTTCTCGTCACTCGCAAATTTTATTTCCACCAAGTACGATGACAAACACAACGTGGCTCAGGAGCTAAGCACGTAGCTCGAGGCCCCAGTTCTCCTGCACCGCATCCAACAACAGGGCGCGCAATCGGAACGACCTTCCGAGTCTCTTTCTCTTGCCGCGTACGCGTCAGCTTTTCTTACTTCGGCCACCAGCTTTCTCTCTCTCTAAGTCCATCGGTCGTCTCGGTAATTCTTCGTTAGGCCTGGCAGTAAGAGGAACTAGTGGGTTTACTGCTGAGGGCGTAGACGACGATGCAGTAGAAGCCGACAACCCCGACGATGGCACCGAGGGTAAACATAGCATCGTCGTATCCTGTCGCCAGAGCGGTAAGAAGCAGCGGCAGTGGTGGGGATGGGTTAGCAGCAGGTGGAACGAGAAACGAGGGAGGAAAGGTTGCGCGTTAGCGAAATGGCAAGAGACCAGCGAAAGAGAGAGAGAGAGAGAGAGAGAGAGAGAGAGAGCCGAGGCTGTTTGCTTGTTTTCTGGCCGCGAGGCTTCTGCAGTAGCGCTTGAATCTTGGAGCAGCGCCGCGTCTAATTTTCGCCCGTCGACTTTCCTTTTTTTTCCCCCTTTTTTTTTCTTTTCTTTTTTATGCGGTTTCCGGGCTCGCGTCGGTAAATGAAAAATTGCATAAGGGAATTTAAATTGCTGTTTAAGTGCGCGCACTTTCGCCCAAGTGAAACCTCGCGGCTCTCTCTCTCTCTCTCTTTTCTACGACTTTTTCGTTCCCTCTCATTTTTTTAAACCCCCGTCCTCTCTAGCCCCCCACGCCGCTGTTGTTTTCTTCCCCTTCGTCTCTCTCTCTCTCTCTTTTATTCTCGCTCGTTGCTTTTTTGGTTTTAATATGCGAGAGAGGGGTGGGTGGGGCACTTTACCGCAATAAAATGCAAATTACAAATGCGCAGGTGGAGGGAGGAAGCAAAATGAATGAATTACTTTTTTTCTTCGATTCAGGATCGTTCGGTCTTTCTCTCGCACCTCCGGGACGATTAAGTCCGCCCTGTTGGGAATATGGGTATCCTGTTCTCGAGCAAGTTTGGAAATCTATAGAAAAGATAGACAAAGATTTCTGTATGGATAACAGTTTTACTTTATATAAGGGACTTGCTATTGACCGAAACTTTAAGGACGTAAGCCTGTAGCCTCGCGAGCGCGCGCTTATACGGTCTATTTCTACATTCGATTTCCCGAGTAAACTAAAGAGCAGCTCGCGGCGACGCTTATTTCTGCGGAATATCCGTTGATTTTCAAGCCCATTCCGTTATTCCGTATCATTATATTCGCCGTAATTTGTATTTTAATTAAAACATCGTAAAGTTATACCTAGCACGGGTCACATACATATACTTTCAAATTAAATGATTTTATACCGGAGAAAAAAGCAGTGCGTCTGTGTATTGAATGAATTTATTCGTTCATTAAAATGTATTTTATATATAAATTTATTTTAATGCGAGAAACGTATAAACCGATTTTTAATTTCATAATTAAATTTTAAATTTTAATTCACGAAACAATTTCGCGAAAGGCAAGCCGCGCACGACAATGTCAAATAATTCACGTGGGAAATGTGGAATATATTATTATATTAATTTAAAAGCGGGAGAGAGTATAATTGAAATTATATAAAAAATGTTCTATACCTCGAACATTTCAACCCTATATGTACCTCGATATTAAATTACGACCGCGATATACTGTGACAATACTATATAGTAATCGATAATATCTTGTAACCCATAAAAAGTTAACTGGCCAAAATAAAAAAAAAAATTACAACAACGTATTCAAATATTGTTTATGAGGTCGTTAAAACTCTACGGGGGGAACGCGCCGATTGCGTCGTTACACATTTGTATAATTACAATCGTTACAGAAGTCTTATATAAAATGTTGATGATTTATTATAAAAAAAAAAGAAAAAAACTGCACTTGTATATAGTTCATTTCTTGATTCGTAATGGACAAAAAAAAATATTAACTTTCCAAAGATAATAAACTAGACCGGTTTAAAATGCTTTCAATTTCCACATTTGACATAGTACAAAATATAACCCTATCATTCGTGATCCACTTCATGAATTCCTAAGCCTCGCGTCAGCCCGTGAACTTATATCATTGTGAAAATCGAGCAATCCACCAACGCGCATCCAAAGTTAAATCCCCGTCCAAAAATATGACGAGTCTATCGGCTCGATAAACAGGTTGAAATATCGTCGAACATCCCTTAGCATATAGTAGGTCGATCGAATGAAAACTAAAGCCCTAATGCCAGCGGCAAATAGAATTCGAACTGTCGTTAATTACAGTGCGAAGCTGTCACGGCTAGAGACGCGTAGAATCGATCCCGAAGCAAATCACAACTCACTCGGCAGCATGTTCGCCATACTTCCTCTCGCAGCTAATCCACGCCTGATTCCAATCCCATGACTCGACTATAGAGCGAAGGCGAAAGAATCCGCCGGAGCGTTCGGAGTGTTCGTCCGTCGTGCGTGTCCTCCTTCCTCCCGCGAGGGCGCGAGCGCTTTATTGACGTTGGCTCTTGAGCGAGGTCGCCGAGGGTAATGGTGGCGCGGAGTCGGCCTGCTGCTTCTTGTCGGGCAGCGCGACTTTGCCGCACGCCGTGAGGCAGCAGCAGCCGGTGAGATCCAGGACCGGCTCCGGCTGTCCGTTCGCTGTTTTTTTTTTATTGTGGGCGAAAGAAATTACTTGGTTAGTTTGAAGGCTCGCTTTATTGGACCCTGACGACTGGCACCTTTACTCTTACCTTTACGTTGATTGAATCGGTTAAAGAATTAAACGCTCGATCGAATTAACCATCGCGCCCTTTGCTTTGCTTTTATACGAACATATTTATATGGAATGAAGATGTTCACATTTTAGTAAGCAGAATGCGTATACGTATCGAGTAGTGTATCAAATCGGTAGAATAAATTTTTCACGAACCCATGCACATACCAAATAAATCGATATTCTTTACCCTTAACATTAACACAAATAAATTTGACTTTCATTTTTAGAATAATTGAGCTCTTGTAAAAGTAATACATAAAATATAAATATAAAATATAAAATATAATATAAAAAATAAATAATATCCAAGTTAATGTCGGGAGAATAAGCACGATTCAGAAGCTCTTGTACAATATAACGCTTCGGTAATAGCTTCAAAGTTTTCCCGCGAATTCATATATTGCGTGGCACTAAAATTTTACGCTTCGCAGCGCATAGAAGAAAAAGACGGGACCATATAAACACGGTCTTGAATATTCAATTTGACAAAATCGAAAAAGCCCTTATATAGCATATAATAAAATCGGTCTTGAGAGAGCGCGACGCATTATATCCGCGGCGGCGCACGATAGATTAAAATTCCATCGACAAATAATAAGTATACAAGTATAAGCACACGTTTTATTTTCAGTTAATTTCGTTCTCTCATCGCTTCGGGGCGTACACTGGCAGGAGAAGGAGAGAGAGAGAGAGAGAGAGAGGTGCAACAAATTGTTGACATCGCTCGCTAGTGCATCATGCAAAGTTGATCCCTTCGCGCATCGTCGTCGAGCCATATTTCAATCGAGCGAAAAGCTTTCTCCGGTCGCCTCTCGCGCTCCAACTCCCCTCGCCCGCTCCTCTCCTCTCGTCCTCGTATCAAAGAAAAACTCACACACACACACGCGCGCACAAAACAGCTTCCACTCGATATGCATATACACGTCCGCGCATGTATATAGCAAAGCAAAAGATTAAGGCAACGAGAGGATATGATAAAAATGGCATGCTCGCTCTAGAAGGAGCGCCGCAGGTGTGTTTGCGTTGTATACCTCTAGCTATTGCCTGGGCGCGCAGAAAGGCGTCTCTCTTGCAGTTGTCCTCCTTGGTGCATCCAATCGGCTCCTGCATTTTTCACAAAGCCGCGCGCTCTAGTGTACACTTGTGTAACCCGTTTTTCCAGCGGCTCGCTTCAAACGGAATATATATCAGGCAGCGGTGCGCGGCTCTTCTTAGCTCCGCGGGCTTGGTTATAAATGATTCGTCGCGTTGATGCACTGCCCTGATGCTCCTGTGTGGGATACGCGCGCAGCTGCTGCAGGAGGAGGCTGTAGGAGAGGAAGCTGAGGAATACAAGGGACCGAGTGAGCATGGAAGCCGCGTGTTTTATATACGATGCTTTAAATGCAGGGGACTGGACACGCTCGCCCAAGGTGCTGAAGCGTATCGCGACCGATCGCTCGGATATATGTATATATGCGGCAGTATAGAGGAATTTGTCAGAGGGAGTCTCGATTCAGCGATTATTCAGTGGCTGCTAAATCGGAGATACAAGGATCGATGAGATACACCCGTGCATTATTTAAACGTCTTGGGGGACCGTATCGAGAGATTTATTAATTTTAGGTAGGATGGGAATTTTGGAAGGACAAGTGATCTTTTCTACCCCCAAGCGAAATAGAAAAGTTTCGAGGTTAATGTAAACGCACGCGCAAGCGATGCTCACATCTTCTTACAAAAATCTGATAAAACAATCGATTTTATTAAATTACTTTGATAAATACTGTAAATATAACTATTGCAGTAAGTCAATAGGCAGAAAAAACTCGGCATTCGTTGCGAAGGGAATCTCGAATTGACGCTTCTTGTTTAAAGTGCCAGAACGACACGAAATTGTAGTTGGGTGAAATTTGCAAAATTTGTGAAGAAAAAGGTGTTGACGGATCAGTAGCCGAGCCGAGGAAAAAAGGTAGGAAAAAGGGTCAGATCAACGACTGCTACTAAGTCCTAAGCTGCTCGGTGTGAGAAAAAAGAAGAGAGAAAGAAAGGCGAGAAGTTGATAAGACTGTGGAGGTTATAGTTACTCGCAAATGGAAAAGCTTTTCAAATCTTTCTTATTTGTTTTTCTTTTTTAAGGTTATTATACTAGTACTTAAATATTATTTTGATTCATCATTCAAGTAAGAATTTTACATTGATAGCGATAACTAAATCGCTTTAAGAGCGAAAAAACATTATCATTTTAAGATGGATTTCTTGCAAATTGAATTAAAGAAGCTGTTGAATCGAGTGGCAAAGAATCTTTTTCAAAAAAATTTTACCTACCGCGTCTCGCTATATGCTTCCGAATCACGGCGTGCAAGTTAAATTTCATTAAATCCGTAACTTTTGCTACTTCTCCAAGTGAAGACGATTCGAATTTTAAAAAATTTTCGAGCTTAATCTCGAGCAAATGGGAAAAAGTGATGTATAATTCCAAAAGCACTTAGCAGGGCTCAAAGCAGCCAAGCTCCACCCAGATGTGCTCTGAACGGACGACTAGACAAACTTGTGCACAACTTAACAATTTATGAAGCTACGTGAACTAGAAAAGTATCATTTCGCTAAAAAAAAAGTTCTTTTATTCTCGGAATAAGAGCAGTTACATACAAAAGCGAAAGAGAATTTGTTCACAGATGCACATTTTGCAAAACTGTTTGTGTACAGAAGCTACCAAAAGTATCATTTATTTCAGAATTCTTGCAAAATTTATTTGCTTCCTAATACATTTTTCTCTCAGTCTTTTTCAGTTACTATTAAAATTGAATATCGATAAATTACAAGAGAGAACCTGACACAAGGTACACGACATCCGGACACAGTATCATAACCTCAAGCGCGAATGATTTTCTTATCTCGGCGGCTATCTGCTCTTTCCGGATGCCTCCAATAAAGTCTACAGGCCGAGCCGAGCTCTTCAGCTCGCTCATCCGTGTCTCCTAATCGTTAATCAAGTTAAAGTCATTAGTGCGCGGCGTATCTTTTCTCTCCCCGACTATCCTTTCTTCTTTTTCTCTCCTAATCTCTTTCTCTCTCTCTCTTTCTTTCCCTTTTTTCCTCTTTCTCTTTTCACCCGCTGGGCGCCTACGCTTCTCTCCATACACACACCCACATATATACATATACATAGACGATACCGGGGGGCATCGATTTGCAGTGAATCATTCGCCGTCTAGCGGCTGGGCGACAAGCTTTTGAGAAATACGGCGATCGGCGGCTACCGCGGCGAGCGATATTGTGTTAGCAACGAATCGAGAGATGACCGCCGTCGCCACCGCGAGAAACGTGTGCGGTGCGGAGAGAAGGTTCGCGGCTGAAAGGAGAGGAATGATAGGAAAGCATGCTTTCACATTGCGGCCGACGCGCGGTTTTTGCTTCAAATAAATTCTTTCCTCCTGCAAGATGAATCGCTTTGTAAGATTGCGCCTTTGTTGAATTTACTCTATCTTTTCTCCCGGTCCCCAAAACGAATCGGTTATATTCGTTATTAGAATAATTTGTGGTATACGAAATTTATATTTTCATTGTCGTATGATGATTGCGTTGTAAAAAAAATAATTAATAATGCATAAATGATTGTAAAAAAATTACAAGCTGCTATTTTAACCCACGTCTGAATAGCCGGGGAGTATAATACGTCGTTAAAGTGTGGCCTTAACGATCTTTTTATATGAAAACGTGTGTAACGCATTAAAACGGTTGTATTTAATTAAAATTTGGGAAGGTGAGCGTGCGCCCGTCCGTCCAGTTTCACTAATCACCGTATATATACGATATATAATTACTTGGTAATCAAGAACATTATATTTAAAAACCTATAAATTACAGCTGCAAATTTTCCGATACACTGAGAATGAATAATTGGAGGGGGTGAGGGCAAAAAAAAATAAAGCTGAAATGATATTATATTACGATGTAGAGGTAGGTAGAGTAACGAAGAGAAAATGCAGCGAGAGAAAGAGATTCAGTGCGAATTGTGTGTGCAGATACGAGTCGGAAAAATGAGACGGGAAAAAAATTGGGGAGAGAGCGAGGAAAAAAAAAATAATTTATACAGTGGGACTGAGACGTCAAGTGGAATGAATTACGTTCGCTCTTCCTGCCGATACGATAATTAATGAAGGGTTGGAAATCTGTTCGAGCGCGAAACTCTCTGTGCACGGAAAAAAAATCGTTAACTGAATCGAGGAGTATTTATTCTCGAGTCCTCTGCACGTATAACTTATCAAGACATAAATAATGTTTTTTTCCCTCTTCTAATGTGATAATGCAGTTATTTGATAAGAACAATTTACACGTTTGTTAAAAGATTATTAGAGACAAGATTTTCGTTTGAAGAAAAAAAAAATCAATCGATAAGGGTTACGGTTCCCGTGCCTTGTATCTCGCGGATATATTCGATAAATCAAAAAGATATAAACTTACGATTCTTTTTACCAACTTATTCGAAACTTTTTACAGCTCGAATGACTCGGCAAGGATATATACCAGAATTTTTTTCCGAAAGATTGACCAAAAAGAAATTTCACCGATGAACGAGTCCAGACGTTTGAATTTGAGCGTTGCGCGAAATTGAACTGAACGGCGAGGACACCAACGGTCGTTGCGCGTTTATTTTTTTGTCAATGCCCCGAAGTTGTCACCTTTCATAACAAAACTGCAATATATATGCCGCGCTCGGTGAGCGCCTCGTCGAACACCGGGGAGAGCACGCGGACGAAGCGGATTTTTTTATTCATTTGTGCGTGCAGAAAATTCGTATCAAATCTTTTATTAGTAGCGTTGCATTAGAAATCGACGTAGCGTCTGTAAAACTTAAATCGAGTAATTCGAGTGAATGATCTATTTTTTTTTTTTTTTTTAAGGATTTTCCATGTGCTGACATTGTGGATCTGCATTTTATTCCGTGAATTTTTGTGCAGACGTAATTTACAATCGTGAGGAACATTCTTTGTGAAAAAGAAAAGGAACTTCTAGAATATAAATTGTGTTTGCACAAAAATTCATTGTAATAAATTACTATCTATAATATCAGTATTACTATGTAATTTAACTTGGACTTTAACATCCTTTTAAATCTTGATATTACAATGAAATTATAACGATCTTTATTCTTATACACTATGTTTCTTCAATCATCTTGATTCTTTAAAAATTATAGAATACACTTTATTACCAATATATTAATAAGATTAACAAAGTATAACAATAACAAAGTTTAAAAAAATTCACCTAAATCAAAAATCAAGTGGACTAATTACCACAGGTACTATCGAATATGTAGGTAGGAACAATAATTTGATGCTTTCTAATGAAGGCATTTAAACTTAGCAATGGGTTATATATATGAGATAAGAAGGGTACACTGGAAAAGTTTTGATTGATTGAATATTCTAAAGCGCCGTAAGGTATAATTATCCCAATAGTTCACAACACAGAGAGCTTACACAAATGCACCAGTAATGTTGTTAAATATCCATTGTTTGGACAAAGCTTTGACAAAGCACAAGAATATCTAGATATATATAAATATATAGGGTATAATATCCCATTACTCACACTAATGATGCAATATGAAACCATTGTAGTGTGCATATTTACACTACTTATTAAAAGAAAACAAAGCTTTCTAGTTCCAATTTAGTTAGTAAATATTTCATAATACAAGCAGTTATTCTGTTAACAAAAATGAATTAAATAAGCGCATTTGTAAGGCATTAACGCAATTTCGAAGTTAGGTATAATGGGTACGTAAATTTTACGTACGATAAATCACTGTGACATCCATTATCATTGCCATGCAATTTCAAATGGCGGTAAAATAAAGTTGTTTCAATTAAACTGGTGGTAAAACAAAGTTGTTATATAATTTCATTATTGTTGGCACATTAATAGGTCAGCATCATTTTACAATGTTTCTAATTAAAATAAATGTTTGTCGGGCTGCAGAGCTGCTCACATTCGCCGCAAAGTCCAGCAATATCCCCTTCGGCACACACGAACATCGGAAATTTAGAGCTTTTCATATAGAAAAGCATAGCTGCCATATGGAGGTAAAATATCAATCGCTAATAGGTATATAACGGGAGAGAATCGCCAATTAAGGATGTGTGCTCTCTCATCGCATAAGTGCACCAGCAAACGCATCACACACACACACACACAGGCAGAGATAGAGATCCTCCGGATCTTGACTTGGAGGAAGTCAATCCCATTAGGCTCTTGTAATCACGTGGTCGCCATCGAATTTATGACGTAGGCACGCGCCCGGAGACGTGGAACGAGTTTATCGCAAAAGTTATCGCTCTAAACGAGAGAGAGCGAGAGAGAGAAGGACTGCAGGAGCCAGTATCTCGGAAGGACTCGGAGAGAGCTCGAAGCCCGGAGATCCGTGTATGTGGGTGGGTGTGTGTGTGTGTGTGTGTGTGTGGGCGCGTAGTTTCCGTCTGCGCGCTATCAGCAGGACAAACAACCCCGCGGCGCTGTACAGTTCGATCGAGTAGTAGCGGTATTAGCAGCAGCAGCAGCGGCCGAGGCAGGAACGGCGCCGGCTCGCAATGCAACCCCCAACCTCCCCCTGACGTCGGTTTCCGGCTTTGGTTTGACGTTCTGCGGGAATGCGCTTTCTGCGCAATTACGGCCGTATTAATTGAATCGCCACCCGGCCGAGAGTTCGGCTAGTTATAATTAAGGCGCGAGGTAGTATATACGGTGTGTGGCTGCGGCAAACGGACCTCGGTCTTAACCGATGACCTATGCTAATCTCGCGAAAGTAGATTTGTTATTGTTTGCATCATTCGCAAGGCTCGAGATTATCGTCTTGGTTGAGAGACTTGCCACGGCCTTTGCAATTTGGATTGTCCGATTGACAGTGTGACTATACAAGTTTCTGTGGATTGTTTCGTTGATAATGAATTTTTGGACAAAATGTGCGATATACGTGCCTCGCTCATATTTGATGACCATCAAGTGATACGAGGTACAGCGACTGTACCAAGCAGTTGCAAACGTTGTGCTGCGAAAATCAATAAGCATATGAAGCCTGATTTTCATTTAAAAATTTATTATTCTCATAAATATTTTTTATCCCTTAGTAAACAATTATTTTATACTTTAAAAGAGAACGGTATAGGCAATACCAGATATTTTAATTTTTTACTGTTATAACTGTCAGTCGAAAAGAGCGCAATCGATTTGACTCTTCATCTGAACTGGCAATAAAATTCATGCGGGCCTTGCGTGTTTAATTTTTACACGCGGGCCATTGATTAAACTCAAACAAATACTTGTAAATTAAACGATGTTTTCCACTTCATACGTCTATTTTTTATTATTAATCTTTCTCTCAAAATATGAATTTAGTTTAAAATTAAATCTTCAATATATAAACTCCAAAAGAATTTATATACATATTTTTTCAATAAATTAGAATTAAAATATTAATTTATGAAACAACATTTTAAGCTTTAGTATTGTTTAAACGGATATCTACTCGTTTCACAATATCCGGTCATCACTTGTTTAGGAATCCCATTAATTTCTCTTTTTTAGAAGTTTTCAAGCTTTTTCTAGATGCACAATTTTTGCCTCGAGAAATTTCCAACTACATATTGAATAAAGGGTATCAAAACATAAAAGTATGAAGAATATAAAATAAAAAAAACTTAATATTACAGGAAATTTAATGCGAATAGGCATGGATATTATTTCTACGCTCGTATCTGGTAGTAAATGTAATGAACAAATTTAATGTTAATTTCATGCTGCAATTTCATAAGATTTTAATTTCAAATTAAAATTATTATAGTTTATGTTTATGTTTATTTCACCAGAGTTCAAAACTGCATGCAAATAATAATACCGTATCCCATAAAGGTAACACAAACGTCACCTATACATAGACCCAACTAAAATATATCCAACTTAAACTAAAATAAATTAATTAAGATTAATATCATCTTAATAGTTTTATTTCTTTATAATAACCGATAATAATGTAATTAGACTTTATATAACTGTTTAAGCAAGGTTATAATATAAAAAATATTAAAGAAGATGTCCAAAATGGTTATTAGGTGATTTGTTTTCCGGACCTATCCTCTCGTTATCCTCTCTTGATAACGGATTGTCTAGGTAATCTATTTTTTGTATTTGGCTTTGTAATATGTATTTATAGGTTTCGAATGTGTTTCTATCACTTGCTGCATGATTTGTTTTTCTTTTTTTCAAATTATTCGACTTTAATTTAAAAAAAATACTACTTATCCTACGTAAAAACTAAAAATACTAGGGCGAAGAACTGCTTCTCAACATTACAATGCCATACTCGCATTTTAACTTCCTTATCCTGATTGCGGGAAAAAATTCGTGCGAATTTTTTACGCTTTATCTGAATTATGTTTAATATACACATATAAACCTGTATAAATATATTTGAGTATATGTATATGCTTTGTATGTGTATGTATATTCTTTTATGTACCTATGTATGTATGCATCTACAGAACATTATACTCGCACTACATTGTATTATTATAGTTTCACGTTGCAGCGTATCGAGAATTACAGCTAGTAAATAATTAATTTTAAGAAATATCTGATAATAATCTAAAAGCTACACAACTTTTGATTCACGTAATAAATCTGCGTTTAAAAAGGGTCCAGATTAAATCCGGAAATTCTATCAATAATATCAATATTAATTATACATATAATGACGTATTCTACACAACTATTGCTCCTGTATACAGATGATTTGGAAAATCGATACACATCCCCTGTACTTCACATTTCAATTTGTATAGTTATCATCCATGCATAGATGCGTTATTTATTTCGTTGAAATGCATTAGCGAAACATGAAGCACAGCTAGTACCACAGGGAATTACTCATCAGGTAAGCTAAACCGTGTTTTGGATTTGAAATTTTAGAGCATTCAACTATTGTAAACAGAATAATTTAAAAGTTATGTAAGGAATCAATAATTATAAATTTTCATTGTGCATAATTTTTAATAGTTAAAGAAAATAAATTTTATTTGCAGCATTTCGCTTTTTTAATTAGAAGTTTTTAATATTTTATAAGTAATATGTTAGAAATAATTTTAATAATTTTTAGAAGAGATTATAAATATATAATTAATGGTTATTGTCATAAATAATCTACAGACATGTTTGCATGACTCATATTACATAACTTATGTAATTTAGATAAGATATCAGAACGAACGTTCATATTTATAACCTATGGTGCGTCTCAAAATGAGTTGTGCTTCCCTAAAAGTTCTGTGCCAAGAATCTACTTTACATTTCCTATAAGTTACATCTATTCTTTCCAGTAGTAAAATGAATTTTTGACGATTTATAGTTTCTATTCATCAAGTAGTAACATTGAAAGTACCTTTAAATCAATTATTGAATAATGTAAATAATTATATTATATACATAGTTAAACTATTAATATTAATAAATCACATCTTTTTATATTGATATCATATCAGTGCGTATATGTTTAAATGATTATTGCAACATAAAAACTATATAATCAAATACATGAATCAAATCTTATGCTAAAAATTGAGCTTTAAAAGGGAAAATCATAAAATGAGTTGTGTATAAAAGTTATTTCCATAAGAGATTCAAGGTCGATTGATTTTCTATTAGGTATTTGCTTTGGCTACTTACACTTGATGTTGACGAACTTTAATAATGAATAAAGTTATGTATATTTATGAACAACATCAATCTAAATTTCCCGAGACAAGGGAGCAATCTCAATTCACTAAGCTTTCATAGACTACAAGCTCTTACTTTTTTAGTAGCATCTGCATCAGATTTACAGAGAGACCTGCGTGCATAAATCTCAAGTGGATTCCATTTTCTGCTCCTGCAGATAAAGCTGAACCGAGAAGTACGAGGTCCAAAAAAGAATCCTCGAATACGAGCCGGAGAGAAAGAGAAACAAATGCATCTTGAAATAGAATAAGAAGAAGAAATATTGTAAGTTTACTCGCGGAATGTCGAGCAAATTTCAGCATTAAAATTTAGAGATATGTTTTCAGTACTATTTCAAAATAAATCGGAGGATCCTTTTTCTCCAGATATTATTAATTCATTCGACATGAAAAAATGCGTTATTATCGTTTGCGTGAAAAAAATATTTTTCCATCTCGTATAGTAGAGTATAATATACCTGAATATATTTAAAAAATATACACATCTCGGATTTGAAAACGTAAATTATTGTGGAGCTCGCAAATATAATTAAATGGATTCGGTCTTAATTCATAAAAAAGCCAGCTGCAGGCGGGCTTTTTAATTGTAAATTTTTAAAATTATAGCCGCTTAACCCATTAACGACCAAGACCCCGAATTTTCAACAACTTTTTCAAGGCTTTTTTTTCAACTAAAAAAAAAGGTTTGAAAAAATTTGAAAAAGATCATATC
>UELU01143337.1:50200-75236 GCA_900490025.1 Megastigmus dorsalis
CGAAAGAACAGCTCAAAATACGTCGGATATAATCTTTTTGAAATTTTTTCAAACCTTTTTTTTAGTTGAAAAAAAGCCTTGAAAAAGTTGTTGACAATTCGGGGTCTTGGTCATTAATGGGTTAATCTAGCGACTTTATTTTTCCTCCAAAATGGTAGAAGAAAGTCTCCTAGTTCCTTTACTCTGTATGCACTCTAAAAGTGTAAAAGTTTACCTATTACAAAGTTCGCCACAATCTTCGTGTCCCCCAGTGAGACGCACAATGTCTAGTTTTTTAACGCATCTCTTATCGCGCACACTCGACATTCAATATAATATCAATACGTACTTTGGCGCACAAGGGACAGTTTCAATTTAAATATATAGAAGATTTCCTCGGTTGGAAGAAATCGCATCTCGGATCATTAGTCCGCTATAGGTGTGTCCTTAAATGTCTCAATAGAGAAGGCATTGATCCAAGGCGTGAAAGGCAGTCTCTGTAAGACGCACAGACCCAGAGCCCCGACATTTGTAAAAGCGAGAGAGAAAGAAGCTCCGATCAAAAGTAATGGAACAAACGAGTATAGGGGGCTGTAGCTAAGCCGCTCATTCTCTCTTACTCTCTCTCTCTCTCTCTCTCTATTTCTCCTCTCGGCTCTTGCAAAAGTACGTTCGTCTCTTCCGGGTCCTCACGTCTCCTCGCGCTCTATATAAATGGCCACTGCGACAGAACGAAGCCGAAAAGAGAGGGAGCGGTTAAGAAGAAGGAGACGACGCTCACGAGCGTCGCTCGCTCTGCACCGCACAGAGTGAGAGAGAGAGAGAGAGAGAGAGAGAGAAACGGCTGCAGCAGCAGCACCGGGTGTACGTACTGCGGCTGGCATGCATTATTCAGGAGGCCTGGTTCGAAGCCCTCGCCCCGCGTCGATCGCGTAATCTAACGGCCCTGCTGCGACATCGCAAAGCTCGCGGAAACCAGAAACCCATGTACCCTATATATATATATATATATTTCTATATCTTTCTTCCACTGTTCTATGCAGGTTTTTTGTGTGCGTGTATGCGTTTGTGGGTGTGTGTGTGTGGGGGGGGGGGCAGTCGAGGCGCAAGCGCGCGAACCTCGCGGTTATGAAAAATTCTAGGAAGCTTACGCTCGCGCTCAGTTTGACCTCTATATATATATATATATATCCCTCTTTCGCTACGTACGTTATACACTTCTTTTTTTCTTCCTCTTAATGCGGATGCGCTTTACCTATATATATACATACGACGCTTTTTCGATCTGCATGAGCGCGCTTCCCGCCGCTATAACGGCATGCGTATAACGCCCGCTCAGTTTTTGCTTCTCTGTCTCGCTTCCTTTTCTTTTTTTTTTTTGTTGCGGAATGTATGTGTATGAGGTCGAATGGTTGGAGAGAGCCGCGAACGCATTGGATTATATAGCTTTGACGAGTTCACGTTTGTGCGAGCATATCGTACATATATATATATATATATGTGTATGAGCTAATGAGCTTGTGGAATTCTTCACTGACTTTCCATACATAGGTTAAATAAGTTCTAGTTTGCAGTGCTTCTGTAATATTTCCGTTTTTACACATTTCTTGCTTTTTAAATCGTGATTAAGGTTCGCGTTCTCTTTCGGTGGTGCATTTAAAGTAGCGTATAATTTGTGCGACAAATGAGCTTAAAACAAAGGTTATTTTATCGTTCGTAATAATAATGGATAGTTCCTATTTCGTAAAAGGTAAAAAGTAGAAAGGAGCTTTTACCTTTTTACCAAAGAGTTTTCTCCTTTAAAATTCTTTTTATCTTCTTTTGAGAAGAGCATTTTTAATCCTTTTCAAAGCGCCATTATCTAACCTAAAGCAAGAAAATATAACATACTTCGTACATAGTTATAAATTCGTGTTTTCTTAACTTACGTTCAAACGCGGCTGCGATAGCTTCGTAATGAAGATTCTAATTATAAAATATTAAGATCGAGCAAAAGCATAAGCGGCCGTTCGGATAATGTCTGTGCCTATATTAACAGAAATTCAATTTACAATTTCGATCGCAGCTACCGAAATTCGTGACTATGACTAATTTTCAGGCGCGTCTCGTCAGCCAAAGCTATAAATAGAAAAGCTCTCGCTGCATCGCCTCTGCGTATATACAGTTCGATAGCAGTTATTCAATAGTACCTCTTCCCCTTCGAGTTCATTTAATATATGTTTTCTAATATTACGGCATTAGCTCTCGTCGGAGAAGGTCGACGAACCGCATCACGCCGGCAATATCCGCGACGCGGATAGACGCGGGTATGGCTAACGTTTACCGAAGCAAGGTTTACCTAGTTCGCCGAATTTCATAAAATCAACGCTGCGCCGCTCGCTCGCGCGTCTTCGAAAACATTCTCTATACTAGGAAAATATATATATCCACCGCAGCCGCAGGAATCTCTACGGCACTCGCCCCCTCCCTCACTTCCCCCACCATTTCTACGCTGTTACGCGCCCTGAGAATTCCCGGAGCTCTGATGCTATTTTGTCTTAATAGCGTTCTCTCTCTAACGTTTCCCCGAAAGTGGTTTCGCGGAAACTGGCAAAAATTGCTCGAAACCCCGAACCGTGAAAGATTTTAATATTTTAGAAAATAGAATGATTCCGAGTCCTCAATTTTCTTAGTATAGAGTATGTATGTAATAATAAATATTCTACGAGAAATAATTTAAAATAACGTTTCGCGTCAAATTGTGATATTGTCCAAACATGTTCAGACGGACAACACGTTTCCTCTCTCTCTCCTCTCATTCATATATTATCCATTGTTCTTGAATTTACCTTTCATCGCAACAACAGTAACAGAAGTTGAAATAAAAAAAGAATCTGGATAAATGTTTCAAAGCTACGAATCTCCCTATCTCGTAATTTTATTCGACTTTCTCTCGCCAAGCACCTTTTTACGTTCTATCTCATTTCCTCGTTGAGTCGCGATTTCGCTTGTCGAGCGGTACTGCCTTGCCTTGTCGGGGTTACCGACCTTCCAATTATCCTAAGTAATCTCATGGAGGTTGCGGAACCGCGACTCGTCTAATAACGCGCACAGTACGATTCAACGTCCAAGCGGCATCGTATATATAAGTTTATTCCAAAATCTTTCCGACAGTGTCTGAGGAGGGTGGGAAGGACGAGAGGTTGGTGGCTCTTACCACCGCGGCTAACTCCCGAGTCCACTTTGGAGTGCGGCTTTTACTTTGCGTAACTTAATAAAAGCAACCGCGGCGAGGCAGCCTCGTAGTTCACTTTGTTGTCGAATAAATATATATATCTCTATGTTTACTCGCTGTTACAGGAGGTTATCATTTTATTTTACAACCTTAATCACTTGATTTTTCCTTTCTTAAATTAGCATCTCGATATTGTTTACTGATCCTTTTTAACATTTTTTTATATACACTGTTTTATAATGCAATGCCTTCTTTTATTGCGCTTTCTTCCAATCGCTCTTACGTTACTTTTTTTTTTTTTATATATACGGTGGAAACGTTTTTTTTTTACTTGAAATTAAAGAAGGATTCGGAAAACAATTGAAACCACATTGGTGCGGCATCAACAAGGGTTTATCTTAAAATATTACCCTCACCCACTGCGGGGAACTCGTCCACAATTTCATAAAAAACAAAGACCCATATCGGGATTCTAGTCACGCGAGCCGCGCGAACTCTCGTCATGCCGCAATGGAAAGCGCTATATATACGTATAAATTCAATGCGTTGGCATCAATATCGAAGAGGCACTCGAACGACTCTTCGCTATTTATGCAACCGGGAACCGGTGAACACGCAATTTCTCTGATACTCCGCAACACTGTGAAATTGTATATATAGCGGAAGCCGCGCATAGTATTGCGCTCGGACGAGATGCACTTGCGAGAAAAAAGGGGGTGGGGGGGTGGAGGCGGGGAGAGGGAAGAGGAAAAGCCACTCGATGCCGCTGTCAGCGCGATCAACGACGCGGTACTTTTTCCACTTTTCTCTCGCGCTCTCGGTTTCCCCTTCGTAATTCGTTTAGAGAGAGTTTTGTTTGCTAAAAATATATATGCGAATTGCATGTTGGCTCGTTAACGGTTGGAGAAAGGTATACGCGACATGGGATATGGAAGAAGTGCGAAGAATTCAATTGACGATATAGGAAGAGAAGCTATATCCTGAGAATTGTTGTGTGTACAGCTCCTCTTCCTGGTAGAATTAATTATTAAATTAATGTTGATCATAGTAAACCGTGAATTTAAGTATCGATGCATCGGATTGTAGTTTTTTCAATTTACGAACAATCAAGTTATTAGCTTCAAATGTATACCAATATTGAAAAAGATAAAAAGTTACTTCCATATCATGTTTTCGCGCACGAGTATTCCACAAAAGGCGAAAAAAAAAGTGCATACATATATATATACAATGCATACCGCTACATAAATAGTATATTCGAGCGAGCGAATCAAGTAAAATGCTTCGAAACACGTTTCGTCGATGCGCGCGTGCTGCATGCAAAAAAAAGAACGACAAATACAGAGAAAGAGAGGGAGAGAGAGAGAGAGAGAGAGAGGAAGGAGCGAGGCGAAAAGCAGAGATTTCTCGTCCTCGCGCGAGTATATATGGACGAGCGCGTGTGAATGCAGAGAAGTGAAACAAAGGGAAAGAGAGTGTGTCTTTGCAGTACACATCAGCAGTGCAGTAGTGGTGCAGACGAGCGAGGAAAGCACGCGAGAGAGAAAGTGTAACGAGCCGGTGATTTATGCGCGGATTCTCGCCTTCCCTTCACTCTGCGCGCGCGCCGAAAGAGAAAAAAAGGAACAACGTGGGTTAGTGTGTGGGAGTAGAAAGCATTTCGTTTCTTACTTCACGCCTGGAAAAGACAGAGAGAGAGGGAAAAGTAAAGAGGGTTCGAGAATCCGAAGGCGAATTGTTTGTCACTCTGAAAACGCGAGCGGTAGCTCGCAGATTATCCATCAAGCGTCGCTCGCCTCTCGCTTTTTCCCCTATCAGCCCCAGCTATATACATGTATATACGCATGTGGATTCGGAGGGGAATGAGGAGGATAGGCGAGGATATAGCGTTATACGTCATTAGGTAAAGTGCTCTCCCCTGGGCTCTGCGCTCTGTCCTCCATTTTTCCCTATGTCCTTACATATATTTCTAATTCCGCTACCGTTTCGCGTTTGCGTAGTCGACGACACGTGCAAATACCATTTAAATGCATATAATATACGTGTATAAGGTATATACGTTACGGTCGAGTAGTCATTTGCAACCGCGGAGTCGTCTAAATTATTATCGAGGACGTCGAGTGGCGGACCGCTGGAGCTCCCAAACTTGTGGGAGACTGAGGCTCTGCTTCGAAAGCTTGTAATATATATATATATATATGTATAAGTATCGCTAGGCTCGGCGTATTAATCCGAGGCCGAGAGAGAGCCGAGGCTTCTGAAAGCAGACTTTTCAGCTGGAATTTGCAAACTGGCTACACTTACCTTGATGCATTAGTGCGCTTTAATAAGTAGAAAAGTAGAGAAATCTTTTACCGATTAATGATTATAGTTTTGGGTTAAGATCAGCTTTTCGTTTTTTTTTTTCATTCTTTAACGCAACGTACACATTCTTTCTTAAAATACTTTCCATGCTTAATTATATCTCTACTTCACATGTGTATACGTACATTGTTATATTCCCTTGAGAATATTACAAGTAAATTAGTTTGATATTTATATATTTTGAACTTAAACGAGAATAAGTATACGTCATTTCGTACGTGTATTCAATTAAATGTGTAATTGATTTGTATCCTCAAATTATATTTCAGTAACATTAATAAATATTCAATATATTGTTAAATCCGTCGTTTCGACGCTGTCGCGGTGCATAATTCGCGAAATATCGTTCGTCATATATATACAAATATAAATGCAAACAAAGTTCTAATTACATTTGCCAGCGTATATATTTTTAGTTACAACATATTCGGAAAAATTACAATATCAATCTCTTCCATTGTTTCATTTCACAATACATCAAGGAACAATAATTATTTCGTTAAAATGAAGGTATATACTTAATGAATGATTCATTATTTTGCAAACATCAGGGAATTCCAACCTTAAAGCGGCCATTGTTAACTTGATATATAACTATCGTGCTCACGCAATGAGGAAAAGATCAGCGCTTCTTTCATTCGTGCAAAATCGTTCAAAAACCAACGCGGAATAATTTCAAAGCATATATACGCATATATGTATAATAGATATACTCATTCAACTGGAGCGAATGTTAAAGCGTTCGATCTTAAAGACTCTGCATAATTAACTATGAGATGGTTTCCATGCTCATTTCCTCCCTATAGCCAAAGACAAAACTCGTTTCATCTTTCCAATAGCAAAAACTTGCCTTCAGCTCGAACGCAGCAGTGTTATAAATTAAATGACGGATGCGAATGCGTGCGGGAGAGGAAGAAGTACAGGCAAAACGAGGTAGACACAGCAGCAGCAGCAGCAGCAGCAGACAAAGTGGAAGGATCTGAAATTAATCTCGCTTTGCGCGTGCGAGGCCATAGTAGCGACAGCAGCAGCAGCAGCACCGCTACTCAAAGTGCCGTGATAAGTAATTACTGATTAATGGTAGCATTGCCACGGCGTTGGCGGCTGCAACGTCGCAGGAGCTACTACTGCTGCTGCTGCTGCTGCACCTCCTGCTGGTACCACTGCAGCGCAGCCCAGCTTACCGTAATGCTTATCGCCCATAAGCTCGTTACATTGTCAGCGCCTATGTGCACATAGATATGTATATGCGCAGTCGAGGCTACACACAGCGAGGGATATATGTATATATCCGGTGACTGCGAGAGAGAGAGAGAGAGAGAGAGGAAAGTAGACAGGTGCGGATAATGCAAGAAACGCCCCGCGATGAGCGATTGCTTTCCCTTTCCTCTATATATATATCCTTTCCCTATCTTTTTAGTAAACTTATGAAGCGAGCCTTGGCACCGCGTCCTATAAGCGTTTAATGCCCGTAATATAATCGTTAGATAATCGCTTATCTTTATGCTCGAAATGAGCTGTGCATTATGTTTGCAGCGTTAAAGTATAAAACAGATGAGGCTCATACTGACGCTCACAGCCTGAAAAATAATAGGTGGATGCAGCTATAGATATACGGATAGCTCTTTGCTGGAGCTCGAGTAGTTTGGATTTTGAGCGCAGTAATTGTGGCAATATTTACACGGTTCTCGATTATATATACTTATTCCAAATGTAACAAAATCAAGACTTTGGCGCGGCAATCATTTGCGCAGGAAAAAGAAAACGATTATGCTTAAAAAAGAATCGCCAAACTCCATGTATATATATATACAGCTACTGACGCATAAAACAATTCAGATATATAATTACCAAAGCAATAATTCACAATTTAAACCGCAATTTTCCACGCACGAGTTAATCGCGGCAGCAGTAGCAGCAGCAGCAGCAGCAGCAGCCTCAAGCGATGGAAGATAGTCGCGCAATTAGCAAAAGCGAATAAACAGTCCTTTAAAACAATTAATTAAGCGCCGGTTTCCGATAAATTTACACCCCTCCCGCCTCGTATAGCTCGGTTCTCCCCGCGGGTGCAATGGGTCGCAACCACTTGGTATTCCGGCCCCCGGAGCAGCGCTTGCGACGCACCTCGCAAACAGAGCCGATACACAGAGAGAGAGTGAGAGAGAGAGAGAGACGCGGCACGCCGGCATATATACGTCATTTAATAAATAGCTTTTACGGCCCCATACCGCGACATAACTAGAACGCAAAATGATCGGTTGGCTGGTGGTGGTGGTGCTGCGCTATCGTATCTACCTATATAGAGCCATGCCGCCGCCGCCTCCGCCGCCGCCTCCGCCGCCGCCGCGAGCTTACGCGCCATGCAAATAGAGCTGTATAGCGTGCATGCTCGAGGCGCGGAATAATGCCCAGCCAGCCGCAGTGAGCGAGCGAGTGCGGGGAAAAGAGAGAACGACGGCTCGCGTCACGCTTCACTGGGCTGCCGCCGCTGCTGTTGTTGTTGTTGTACGGCCCGGCGTAGATCCGCATCTCTCTCTCTCTCTGCGCAGCGGCCTATAGACGCGCATTGGCGTGCGGGGGCGGGAAGCTTTATTCTCGCGTGTCTGAGCTCCAGCGCCCCGTGCACGGGTCTAACGCTAATGACGGATAATCCAGCCGATTTAGCCCTCCGCCACATCTATAAGCGTCGGGGTCTAGCTTCTATCGCGACCGTCGGCCGTATATAGAAACCTCGCCGGATGTGCACCTATAGCTTGCAGCGCGTCTCTCTCCGTCATCCTATCCTGCGCGCACGTGTATTCGCTCTTATACTGGGATAGAGGCATATATATATATATTTGTGTGGGATACGCTTCGTTTGAGCGCTCGGACAACGATGACCGGCGTATAGTTTTTGTGCCGATGCCGGTCATTGGTTCGCTCTGTGACCGCGGACACTTTTGGACAGTTGCAGAGCTGACCTATTTGACTACATTGAAGAGGTTCGGAAGGATCTCTATAGGATTACTTTAGTTCTAGTCTGTATATGGGAAGGCAGATTAAGTAGTTTGGTCCGTTGGTTAGAAAAAAAAAACTCGTCGTTTCGGTTATACAGTACTCTGGAAATATCAAGTGGAAAATTCTATTTCGACCTGCTCAAATCTCGTACTCGCTGTAATGTTCAATGAAACAACTATGGATGACCTTTGCTTTATCAACCATATAATCATAGCCAATTCATTTCATACGCGTAAATCAGGTTTAGATTTATCATTCTCTGTACACAGCAACACCAGCTAATGGATTTAGATCGATAAAAAATGTATGTACATATATATATATATATTTGGTTCCATACATATCTTTCAGTTCAAATTTTGCTGTACGATTAAGTATTTTATATCCACAAGGTTTCGTGGCCATGCACAAGCATAACTAAACAAACAAAAATGGTTGGTTCCATTGTTCGGCGATCGCGACACTTACGGGTTGGAACAAATGTGTGTAATACGTCGCAAACACGGGTATAACTATGACGAGCTCGCGGCTGTCGCGTATAATTCCCGTCCGAGCTCGCGCGACTTTTATTATTGCGCTCGGTCTCGTTAAGGCGGACCACCGCGAGAGGAAAATTAATGACGCGCGCGCGCTGCCCGCGGCTTTTTAATCGGCTCCAACAACAGCAGCTGCATAGGCTCTGCCACGGCAATGCGAATGGGCTTAATGTTGGCACGCGCGGTTGCATCGCGGATTCTTCCAAGGGTACAATGCGATCCTCCTCGATTGGCTGGAGAATCGGTGTAGAATATACGTACAAGCCTAGCCTTTATATAGCTTTGATGAACGAGCACACCGATGCGCTACAGGCAGAATATTCCACGAATAATTGGGAGATAATACATTCCGATTGTGTATACGTATAACTGAGGCGGTCGTTTAATGTATTTTCGTTTTGACGACCGCACGGATCGATGGTCGCACGCGCGCTTGTTTGGAAATTCTATTCTATAACATATAGGTATATTATTACTGGATGGCCCCTGATGTGTGTGAACCTCAAATTGTCGATACTACGGCTACTAATGTATGATATTTCATAATATTTGTAGAAAGCTTACAAAAACTGATGTGAATTGATTTATAAAATAATGTATCGGTTCATAGAGTATACAGTATCGGAGTATTTTATTGGAAAGGAGTGGATGCTGTCGTCGATCATACATATAGATATATTACATATAAATAAACTTGGTTAACTATAATCGCCCTCGCCTAGAACATATTAGAAAGATCATCGTTCATCACAAAGCACTAATTAAATTTATTTTAAGAAGAAAGAAAACATACGCCGCGAAAAAAGAAAACATACCAAGACGAGTATTAAAAAAGGACTGAGATATACTTATTTGAGAAAAAAGAAATAAACGGGTATAGAGAAAAGTCTACAGAGAGGAAAGATAGTCGTATATAGCGGGTCGAGCCGACGACATCGTTAAAATCGTCGATCGTGTATGTATGTCGAGTCGATGCGTGAGTCTAACGGGTGCGCCCGAGTCTGCAGCGAACGCTCGTCGCGCCACTCGTCCGATTAACGAGCCAACGCATAATGTACACTTGCACGAATCGTCGCGCCTGTTCTTTCTATATATATATATTGGGTGTGTGTGTAGAGATGTAAGGGCGAGTAAAAGGTATATATATCGAAGGGCGCGTTATCGGCAGCTCCAACAGCAGAGAGCTTTGGGCGTTCGTCGAGAGGAAGAGAGAAAGAGATGGGCCATTTTTTCTCCGCGCTCGGCATTGTTCGTGCGCCAAACGAGAGGAAATGATGCGCGGCTATTCTCCGAGCTCTCTCTCTCTCTCTCTTTCCCCGTCGTCGGCGGTGTATATATATAACGACGCCGTGCACAAGGAGACCAGAGAGAGAGAGAGAGAGAGAGAGAGAGAGCGATAGAGGAGAGGGTGAGGGGGTAAGAGGGAGGAAATAGTGGATGGCTGTAATAAGGACGACGGACTTGTGATGCATCTCTCGGACCCTCGGAGCTCGGCCGCTTTCATCCACTTCTCCAGCAGCTGGTGCGCGCGAGTGTGCGTGTTATGGATTTCGTGCAGCAGCAGCAGCTACGCCACCACGTGAATGGCGCCCGACGCGCACTCTTTGGCGCATCATCTCTCTCTCTCTCTCTCTGTCTCTCTCTCTCGAATATCGGCGCTGCGCTCTTTTTATCTCCCCCCTCCCTCTCCGCCCCCGCGCGCGCACTAGTTCTCTTTGTGCCTTTTCTACTTCTCTTCTTCTTTCCCTTTCGTGGTCCAGCGGCCTCATAGTAATTAAAGTACATGCTGCGCGAGCCGAGAGGCTTTTGTCGATTAGTCGTGCGCAAAGAAATTTCATAAATTTAACAATGCTTCAATTATCTCGTCCTTTTGTGCCCGACCTAAGTGGATTATTCTCCTTGCGTTTTAATTAAAATTAAAATTGGATTTACAAAGTTCCTTCCTTCACCGCTCCTCTCTCTCTCTCTCTCGCTCTCTTTTTTCCTGTCTCTCCCTCTCCTGTGGCTGTAGAGGTGTGCGCACGGAGGACCGAGCACATCGCCGAGGAAAATCCTTGAAAATTTATTGCTTCTATTAGCAGTTTATGAAAGCGTGTGCTTTAGAACCTAGCGTACTGGGCTTAAAATGGCTCCCTTTTTTTTTTCGCTAGTTTAGATGACTTATATATGTACAGATATATTTAATTCGTCGTTGTGGTACTGCGTGGCTCGGTACTGCGTGTATGTCAGATCGGAAAACAAGGATGCCCTAGCTATACGACGGTGTTCGCTTGCTCTCGGGAGTTTATTATGTTTTGAAACTCGATAAATTTTCTGGATCGAAAACTGATATTGATAAAGCAGAGTTTCGAAATGTTCGCTAATTGATTTTGTCGAATCTAGACACTTTGTAAGTTGGTTCAAATCATCGATTTTAATAATGGACTTTGCGGTTTTACAGATAAGTCTTTCTGTATGATATTTCTTTTTGACCTAATAAAATTCAAGAGATATAGTACTTAATTATTACGGCGATTCGACAGCTTTATTTGGCACTTTGTTTTTTGCATATTTTGTTTTAGAGTATTGTCCTTTCCGAGTAAAATATTGCTTGAATTACGCGAAAGGCGAGAGAAATAAGAATTATAAAAGCAATTCATAATGTTTCAGAAGTGGCTACGATACGTTATGTAAATGCAAATAGAAGCTGTAGCAATGGAATTTGAAAGAGTAGTTGGAATTATAACATATATTGTGACTGCATACATTCAATGATGACTTTAAATTGTTATCGCGGCTGGAGTCATTGGATACTGTAATTAGAGCACGCGGTAGATGCGAAGAGGCGACTCCGAGACGCTGATATGAACTTACAACTATTAAAGGCAGCCAAAGCCAAGGAGAGCCGATGAATTTAAAGTTTTAAAAAGAGTATGAAAGAGTTATGTCACTTCAAAAGGGCTCTTTACTTTAAGCATATCTTTTTACAGAATGTTCATTATTGTTCATACGTGTAAAAATCTGTACAAAACAGATAGTGAGATGAAATATGAAAAAAATTACGTATTTATGTTCAGAATACATGCCAGTTGATATTAGTTAGTTGGTAGTGATAATCCAGATTTCAGATACAAAAATTAGATTCGAAGGAGCTAATCTAATAATAGGACACCAAAATTTTCCACGGTCAAACTTCCATTTTCGGAAAAGTAAGTAAATATTTTTTTCAAGTGAAGGTATGTAAATTACCATTACATAATATTATTGGTTTGATGCTAAAAAAGAAAAATATTTTGTTCTCTACAGAATAGAATTCAGTGTTGAAGGAAAGAAATGAGTTTATTATTCAATTCTTCGCAACGACCACTGAAAATATTCTCGAAAATGTTCCTTTTTTTCTGGTAATATATTTGTACAACAGTTTTGCGATTCAATGATTCGCTGAAATAGTAGTAAATGGAATATTTTCTTTTAGTTGCAATCATTTAACGCAAACCAAACTTTACCCTTTTTGAAAGCCATCGGAATCCAATCTCTCTGGCGTAACAATTCCAAAAGCTCGTTACGCACACACATAGTCGTTTAGCTACTGTCTTTTGAACATTCTCCAATTCGAAACCCCGCCTTTTCCCAATTTACGAAACTGCTATCTACAAACTTTCTCGTTGATTTGAATAACGCTTCCCCAGCAAAGCGAAGCGCATAACCCTTAAATACCTATACAAAAATCTATCCACCCTTTCCTAATCCATTCACCTGTTCTCAAGACTTCACAATGTATACTTTTAAAAAACTTTATAGAACTTACGGGTCGACAATTCAAAGAAAAAAAAAATTTAGGATTCGAAAAAAAGCAAGCTGGAGATCCAGATCAAAACGAAAACAGCAGATGAGAAGCGCAAGAGAAAGGTTGAAAGAGTATAGCAGAGAAGAGCAACAAAAAAAAAGGGTGGAACGTGAATTCAGAGCAGCTTTGGCTCCTCGGCTCGGGGGTGAATATCTTCACGCCTTGGCGATCATCGAGGCAAACAATAGTGGCAAATGGAAGGCACCAGAGCGACTCTCCGCGCTCCTCTTCGCCCCTCTGAATGCCGGGGCCGAATTTCGGTATGTAACGCCGGGGCTCTTCATCGAGACGCGTCGGCGCACGAAAGACCATCAACCGAGGGTCGAGAGAGCGAGAGAGAGAGAGCCTGGAGGCAGGCGCGATAATTACGCGAGACTTTTTACTCCCACCCGCTACATTTCGGTGAGGGGAGAAGCTCGTACCGATGCTGCGGAGCTAGTCTTTTTTTTCTCTCTCTCCATTGTGAGCTGGGCAAAAGTGGCGCGTGGGAGTAAGGGAATGGCGAGCGAGACCCGAACTGGGAAAGGATATGAAGGAGTAGGGCGCGTGGAAATGGAAGTTGGCTGGAAATTTAATGGGAGCCCTGTCTTACGGGTGATGCAAAGTAGTTTTTTAGGATTACGGGATATGAGAATTTTCGTTGTACATCTTTTTAGGGTATAGGAGGTGGGAAATTTTTGTGCTTCATGCTTTAGTTATTTCTTTTACCGGCTATCGATTACATTGTAAAAATTAAATATTCTTATTGGATGCGGAAGAAAAGTTGTAGTTCTTTTTGTTCATTTACTATTATGAGACTATATAATGATTTATGACAGAGAATTGATTGAACCTAGGACGCAGTTATTGATTATTTCCTGGGTAGTTAACTTATACCAATGTTTATATTCAAATTTTATGTTCAACTTATTTTACAACTAGTAGGAAACACGAAAGAAAAAGCATATACATGTATAAAAGAGTAATAAGAGAGTGAAATTAAAGCGGCGAACGAGGAATATTTCCGCACGGTATAAAGTAGCCATATTCGCCCGGTCAGTGTTAATTGAAAAGGAATTATTTATAGTTGAGGAGGATTGCGCAAGAATCGGGTAGTATAAACTGGGGAGCGACAAAAGCGCCGCACACCGCGAGGTCGCGGCTACGCAATTAACATTCGGCGCTCGCACTCTGGGAAAATTAGCTCTCTGCATTTTTCAATGTCAACAGGTCGGGAGCCCGGTGGAGGAACAAAGACAGAGCTGCGACGCGACGTAAATCATGCAGGAAGAAAAAACGAAATTAGGAGGGAAGGCTGAATTTTGTTCAAGAACGGCGGCGCCTCGTGTAAACGGTGCAGATTCTGTTCGTTGCAGAAGCCAAATTTAATGCATGTATATACGTGTACGGGGAGGATACGCTTGGGCATAGAATAAAGATGCTTTTTTAATTTTTTAGAGATAAGAAAATTTTCTGATAATACGAGAATTAACTTAACATTATCAAAGTGTATGCATATTATTAGAATCTGCAATAATAATAAAGCAGACAGGCGATTTTATCACAAATATTCGGAAAGTGTGGTATTGATATTGCCAATCTGGTTAGCCTTTTAGCGCAAAAAGGTCATCTCGTGGAATAGACAATAGCAGCGAATCGCGCACTACGATATCGCAGAGCTCCAATGCGCTTAGCTTATAAGTAACACTCACGAGCGTGAGAGCATGAAGAGCTGTCATTAGGATCCCACGATCGAGAGAGGTTAGGAGCACGTGCGCATCTTACCAAATCTCAATAAGAGACGGCAATAGCAGAGCTCCTGCATTCAAATCGGATTATACATAGAATTAAAACTCATACTCGTGGACAGCGATTGCGGACATTTGTAATAAGGACGCGAATAGTGTCCAGTGTGAGTGTCCGCTCGTACCGGACAGGTACATCGCATCGCTATAGCGACGTCCGCTGGTTGCCGCTATACACATGGAAGTCAATGCTAGCGTAACTTCGAGTAAAACAACAAGTGTCGCCACAATAGAGATTTTTGGTGGCTAACAAATCTCGTAACTGTGGCAGAAGCAATTTCGTCTACGTATCACAACATACGATATGTTGAAGCTATATATGGTCACATATTTATCACGTATGTGATGTATTCGCTTATAAAATAAGTAAGAAGTTAAGCAAGTAAAACGCATAACACAATATATTTATTTATAGCTCACGTTATACGCTTTCGCAGAGCAGAAACTTGGAATGTTAGCTTCGATCGCGAACACTATTATATGTATTATAATCGACATTCCAAAAATCCATTCGAGCGGAATTAATGAAGCTTGGGAGTAAAATCGAGTCCTCTCCCCGCATCTCATAACCACGGCTCACATCCACTCGGGCCACGGCACCGCGCATAATCCGGTATAAAAGGTAATCGGCGAAATTGAGCGCCGCGCCAGAGTTACACTAATCGGCTCCTCTCGCAGCGCGTGGAGCATCCTATCTCTCTCACAATCAGTGGGTGCGCGACGCCCCGAAAATACGCGGAGACCCCCGTCGCGAGCGTCCATAATTAACGGCTCGACAGGCGTAAACGAGTTTGTTCGAGCTAATTAACTCGGCTACCTCTCTCTCTCTCTCTCTCTCTCTCTCTCCGCGCTCATCGGGTCGGATATATACGCGCCCGGTATACACGAGAGCCATGGCTTTACGTATGCATGCGCATTCGCGCTACGAGATATTATTAGCTGCCGCTGGGGGTTGGGGTGTAAGGGTTATTAAAATCGAGGAAAATTTCGCGCGGGATGCGGCAAAATAAAATCCACTTATGTTTCACCGTACGCCAGAGCAAATGTTTGGACGGCTGGGGAACCGGACGCCGCACGCGTACTCGTGCACGCGAAATGTACGCCCTCTGCTCTGGACTGAATTTGCGTAATGTAAATTGAGGGAGTGAAGTTAATTTTATGGTGCGCCCAGGACGCGCGAGCGTATGTAACGTTCGCCCCGCGCGATCGATGCTATTTAATTTCGTGGAGCGCGCGTGCTGACGAAATATTTAGCGAGTCGAGTGTGAAATGCGACCTGCTCGAACTTTTTCGCGCTCTTGCAGTATACATATACATATTGGTGCGCTTGATCAGCGGCGCTTCGGGTTTTAATGTTATATATCAGGGATTGTTATTGCGCTGGGGAATTGATTGGGTCGACTCTCTTTTCATCTGCTATCGACTTTCGCCAGTCTTTCCGCCCAATATATGTAATTAATTCACTTGCTGCGACACTTATTCGTTTGTAATGCGAGTATCCATAAAGATGTAGCCTATGTCATTCTTAAAATATCACAACTCTGTTCACTCGAACGGACAGTCGCATATAGGGACGCGCGCTAGCATCATACCTGGATTAAACAATTACCTGCAAATCACACTGACTTTGATCTCGCGATGCTTGGATTCTCGACGGGGTATTCCACCTGAAAAGCCTAAAGTACACGGCATGTACATCCGCATGAAAAATGGGCAAGGACTACGCGTCATCGCGTATCAGATGTATGTATATATATATGTGGGAAGTGCGGCGAGATATACAGTCGGGGCCGCGTGCTATCGCGTAGGCACGCGTCGCGCGTGTATCATAAAAGTCACTCACCCTGAAACTCCTTCCGGGCTGCGCTGACGGAGGTGACGATATTGGCCACGTGACCGAGCACCGTGGCGAAGAGCAGCAGGCCAAAGAGCAGCTGTCCTATCACGAACAGATACTCGCCCTTACTTCTTGGCCTAGAAAATTGCGAAATTTCCTCCTTGAGAGTGTGCCGCCGTTGGATATATGATACAAGGACTCTATATATATTTATATGCATGTGGGCGGTATATAGGGAGTTGGTGCGCAGTACTGATGGATATCATCGGTGGGATGTGCTTTTCGGAGGTGTGCGATTGATGGAAAAGATTGGAGCTGGCTATAAAGTTATTTGTGGGAAAAATTTTTTGAATTATTCGGGCTATACGTTTTGCTGACGAGTGTTGAATTATATGTGTGTGTGTGTGTATTTTTGTTATCTTTAAGCAAAATCATGCCGTAAGAATAGAATTCTCATAAAGAAACTGGTATAGGAGAAATCGAGTAATTAGTATTTTTTATTTGCCAGCGATGAAAATTTATCAATTGATTGCTCATTAAGCACTTAATTGACGAAAACGCGCGGCACGTGCTGCGCATAGTAGATTCCGCTCGAAGCTTAATAAGCGTATTCGATAGTCGAAATTGCCAGATAACGAGGCAATTTATTAACAGATATATTTGTTGAATAGAAATATTAGCTGGCTATTTTTAAACTATACCCACAGATAACTATCAAAAGATCTATTTATTCATATTTTAGTATGTAGAAATAATTGCGCTAATGTATTATAAAGAAATATATATGCTTATATTACAGCATTATACATTTGTTAAAACCGGTAATCGATATATTTATTTAACACGTAGCAAAAAGTTTACAAAACTATCAAAGTTTCATTTTGTCTAACGATACACTTTACACTCAAAGGAAATATACATATACATGAGGACAGGCGTCGCTCGAGGGCAATTTATTTGGTTGCAAGTTTTCCTTTGACTAAAGAGGATTATCTTACGAGATAACAGCTATATCCTTTTGTATTAAAAGAACTGCCCTTCAGGCCATGAACTTGAGTATCTTTCTTCCTTAAGAAGTTAATTTTTGTCGAGAGGGCTTTGTTCCCTGAACTTTTAATTAAACACTTCTTGTATAAAAACATTTTTCAACTCGAGTCCTCCCTTGCGCCTTCGCGAAATACACAAATATAAGGGGGAGCTGGGGGGGGGGGGCGAGTGTATCGTTAAATGCGGCTGATAATTCTAGCGTTGGCTCGCACGAGAACAAGGACGAGATGAAAGAAAAGGGAGTATAGTCCCGTACCTTGGCAAGTCCCCGATCGTCGTGAGGGCCAGTGTGCACCAATAGTAACTCTGCAGGTACTGCTTGACAACGTCCGCCGTCTCGGAGTCGCTGAATACCCAGTTCTTGCTCCCGAAACCGTTGTTCTTATAAATAATGTGATAGAGGCACCCGTTCCAGTGAAAGATCACCAATAAGTAATGTATCAGGGACGTGGAGCGAAATAAATTCGGATAGTTCGTGTGTCGCTCGGTCCTGTCCATGAACGCCCAAAATCTATGCAAGACAAAATGTTGTACACACATTAATACTCATTCTATATATGTATACCCCCTATAGAAGAGTATTACATTATTAATTTATATATGCACATTCGGAATCCAAGTATCAAGATTTGCGTCTGACCCGATTCGGATTTCTCTACTTAACAATAGTTTGATAAGTGCTTCAATTACTTCAAATACACATTAAACAATTAGTATTTGTTAGAAATTTCACTGAATCAATCACACATTATTTGAAGCACTTAGTTGTTTCGTATATAAACTGCGTTCTACTGCAGCTCAGTGTTGGTATACGAAGAGCAAGGTACACAAGAGAGATACAAGGTAGGTATTATACAAGTTGAGCTTACCGGTAAATTTTAACGAGTCTAAAACTTCGCAGTATACTGTTAAATCCTATAGATAAGTATAAACAGTCGAGGGGCAGCAGGCACAGGCAGTCTATGTAAAAGGTGGTGCTGTTCATGTAGTGCGTGCGCAGCTTCGTGGCGTCGGTCTGCAGCACGCCGTCCTCGAGGTAACCCGTGCGGAAGTGGAAAACAATGTCCACCAGATAGAGGAAGTCCGACAGGTAATCCAGGCAAAACCACACCACCAGCGTCTCACCTGCACTCACGTTACATATAACAACATTTACTTTACAATCTTTTCTATCACGTTCAGATAGTTCAACAATTTTGTTAATGGACAAACGTTTTTTGTTCCAACCATGCATCGCACGAAATACCTCTTAAATATTTTTTACGTTACAATTATAACGAGAACTACGTTTAAATTCGCTTTTCAAATTAACAAAAGTGATATTGCTTTAAAGTCGTGCTCGTTTATTCAAAATGTTTCCAAGCTTGTCCACCGGAATAATAAAAATAACGTGGCAAAAGAGCAAAAACGATGAAAAAAAAAATCCTAAGCGTAAAAGTTTAAGCCACACTCGATCGGATAATTTTCTCCTCTTTCCCTCGCCGTGTATGCACGTGTCAAAGTCATTAGGATGTCGTTTAATAGTCGATTCGAGAGCACAAAGAGAGAAAGAGATAGAAAGAGAAAGCGAGGGAGGGGGAGAGAGCGAGTACTAGTCTCGTCAACTGCATCCGCGCGCAACGTTAATTACCGATAATAAATGAAGTGGACTACAAAGCGAAATACGAAATGCTCGAATGAACTCGGGCTCTCGTTATCTAGCTTCGAAAGGCAGCAACTCGAGTACCCTATACTCTCCTTTCGGCGCTTTTCCCCCTTCCCATTCTCTCCCCTCTCTCTCTCTCTTTCTCTCTCTCTCTCTTTCTCTGTGCTGTCTCTCTTTGGCAAACTCCCGCCAAAATAGAAATGTGCCCGAGAGAAAGAGAGAAAAAGACGCTCGAGCGACCGTTAACCCTCTTAATTTGACCATTTCAGCGAACCGTGCATATATATAATACCGAAGCTTGATTGTATTTACGGTCTCTTGAAACATATATATATATATATATCATGTATAATAAGGTGTCCACCGAGTGACTCACCATTGATCTCCTGGAAGGCGAACCTGTAGATGATGACCCAGAAGTTGTAGAGGAAGGCCAGCGAGACGACCATCGACCAATAGTAGCAGAGCCGTCCCGCCGGGTCAAAGACAAAGGACCAGTTGGGCGCCCCGGTCCTGAAGCCCCGCGAGCCCGATTGGCCCGGATAGCCTCGGCTTCCACGTTGCTGCTGCTGCTGTTGGGCCGTGTACCGTCTGCAAGTACAGTGGACAACCCGTGTTTCTGCTCTCGTATATGCTTATAGATTTTCACGTAGCATCTCGAGCTATATATATATAGTCACAATATGGGATGCACATCGCAATGCAAAGATATATACTTGCAAGATATAGGTTTCAAGCATATTTATAGGTATGAGAGGCCGATCTATGTCATTTAATCATGAATAAGCGGAGTGAAAAGAAAGCTACTATGGCCGGATCGGAGTGACTGTAACAATGCAGTTTTGGCATCGTTCCTCGGTTCAATCTACTTATCTTATTTACAAGATACTCCATATATCATACTCGTATGACCGATGAAGTGATCGTAGCTTTCTTTTCAGTGCAATCTAAAGTTCAACAGTCTTTAAAAGCGTTAGGAATATAATACCTTTTCTCACTTTGTTCTAAACGTGCTATCAATCTAATTTATCTAATCGCATTATTTTTATCATTTCACAAATTTCAATTGTATAAGGTGAAAGAACCAATAGTGGAACATCACCAACTCCTGAACAATACACGACTTATGCCATTTCGAAGTGATTTTAAGATATAATAGTTATTAAAGTCATGTTAATACATGATAATGTTCAAATATGCAATTATCATACAAGAATTAATATAGTTCTGTAATATTTTGTATTATAAAAAAAATGTTTTAGGATAGGAATACTTTTTCTGCACAATGCGTTTATAGTTCAAATATTATTTGAGTGCGTGGCACCCTTCGCGAAATAATAAATTTAAACTATACAGTTTATAGCTATTTTCGTTTTATTTCAAGTATATCATATAATATTCATAGTTCAAATATTATTTGAATATATGATATATGATATATGATATATGAATTATGAATTATGGATATATGATGTACTTAAAATAAACCAAAAGTAGCTATGAAATATATAGTTTAAATTTATTGTTTCTCGAAAGGTGTTCTCCACAATAGGTACAGTTGTACGCTGTTCCGTCTTAAGTGAAAATAGGTTTTTTAGTTTTTTATTGATATAATTATTTATTAATGTTAAGAGCTTTTAAAAATCGTTTCACGATAGGGTCTTTTACCTTAGTCAACATTCATTAATACATAATATCGTATTCTCAATCTATTAGTCGTATTCTTAGTAATAATCGTGACGAGTACAGCTGATCAAGCTCGAGGAAATTTGAAATGTTTTGTATTAGAATGAATTTCTTGGCAAATACCAGAGACTGATTTTAATTGATACAACATCAAGTCTAGTTTATAACACATAATTACTTACGACAAAAGTTTCATAGAGGAAAGTCGCCGGTATTGGATTCCTCTAAAGAAAAAAATGTAAAAGTATCTTTAAGAATATTGCTTGCAGCCAATAAATAATACATTAAATTCAATTGCCATTTAATTTAATTACAAAAATCGAAATAATAATAGTATTTAATTATGAAAGAAAAGAGTATCTTTAAAATCAAAGAAATGTTTATCTTAGAAAGTACTCGTTTTTTTTTTATTCTTTTCGCGTATTTTAATGAAGGACATTATAAATGTATAATTTACAAAGAACTCTGTTAAAACCAATTAATTATTATTATTATATTAGTATCATTCAGAAATTGAAGATTTTGAAATATATAATAGTAAAACTGTGTTCTGATCTCAAATGTTTGAAAGGGTGCAAATGAAAATCTGTACAAAGTTGAAAATATTCCTTCCCAATTATTCAATCGGGAATAAATATTATACATTTAAAAGAAAATACCAGCAAGTGTGAATCAAAAGTGAAATAAAAAATACGGGTGTACAATTGCTTAAATGTTGAAGATATTAATGTTCAAATGACGCTCAATAACCGGCAACTTTCTGCTATTGTCCATTCAATTAAATTTTAATCGGACGATTTAAAAAGAACATAAATGATTTTATAGCCATTCATAATGAAGCAAAGATTTAAATTTTATTTATTCCGTAATGACAAAAATAAAGTTCATTATTTAAATAACGAATCGTAAGGAGAAAAAAATAGAGCTTAGATAAAAAGAAATAATTTATATACGCAGGAAATAATCACAAAGTGTCCATGCATAAATAATTTTTGGTGATTGGTGAAACATAGCAAAACTTTTATCAATATCTCAACTACTTATTTCTACGATCTATTTTCTATAGGTATTAATATTTCTTTATCATCTATCGTAATAATGTCAAAGAACTTGTTCATATTAATCTTTGAGTGCAAAAACTGGATAAGTGCGAATATCTAGTGTTCAACGGGTTCTAAGTCATAAGAAAATGTTCAAAGAGCCAAGAAAATTTATAAAGCTACCGAACGTTCGAGAAATACAAGGAAAATAAAAATAAAAATCATCGGTACAACCGAGCTCCCTGAGATTTTCCTGAGCTAAACGACAGGTCGGAAAAGCAAAAACGAAGAAGTAGGGAGAAGCCGAGCGGTGGTCGTTAGCCGTCCGAGACGTGACTCGGCTCGACGAGAGAGAAAGAGAGAGATAAAGATCAGGGAAAGCGAGAGAAGAAGAAACTTACGTTTCCGTGCCGTTGCAGCCGCTGTTGCCGCCGAGATGGTTGATGGAGGCCGGCGTGTGCAGGTGCGAGGGCGTCGTGTCTCCTCTGCCCGCCGTTGACGTAGTCGAGGAGAGGGTCACGGCGTTCGGAAGCTTGAACCTACCCCTCAGGTGGTCCTTGCGGCGGGACTTGCGACTCAGGTCGAGCTCACTGGCGCCCCGATTCACGTAGGCGCCCTGCAGCGAGTCCCGAGACGAACTGAAGTATCGCTGTCGGCACATAGCAAACGCCCTCGAATTATCACGTGTGCTCGTGTATCGTAGGAGCAGAGAGAGAGCCGACGAGCAAAGAGAACCCGCTCTTATTCTTTTGCATACGTGCTCGCTCTTTATATAAGCTGTGCTCGACCTCGACTTTTCTTTAGCTTTTTTTTCCCCCGATTTTTCGTTTCTTAACTTTTCGAGAGCGCATAGTTTTGCTGCGGTAACTTCTTGGATAGGTTTCAGATGAAAAAATAATGCGTTCGACGCGTATATCGGTACGATATTAGGAGCATAAACACAGCAGGTTGCTTTAGTTTTATAGTTTCATAGTGCAAAATTTCTGAGCAGCTTGTCGAGCATCGATATTCTTCTTTGCAAAGATGTTTACGGAACTGAGATATCTGATTTTACCACCGGTTAATTAAAATAAAAATTATTATCGAAAAATGACGATTCCCCCATTTTTGAACTTGCAAACATCAAGGAACGGACACTAGAATCTTTAAAATTTTGTTAAACAGCTAAGAATGGCCGTTTTTGAAAAATTCTATTTTGAATTAATTTAAATCAAGTTCAAAGGTACCAAGACATTCACTAAATGTTTTAAGCAAAAAATATAATGTTGATTTTTTTCAAAAGTACAAATATACTAAAGAAACGTTCCCATTATTTGAAAAAAGCAATTATATTATTAAATTACAGAAAATAAAATTCTCGATCAGTTTTTTTTTTTTTTGTATAACTAATACTAAAGTTTTAAAAAATATACGCATTTATTATTACCGTGAAGGGCGTAGTTCTGGATCAGACCCCCTTTCTGGATCAATTCGTTATATGATATATATACAATAAAAATATATGATATTTATGAAATATTCACTTATATAGTATTAAAGTTTGAGAATATATTTGTATGTAGACAATTTTTAAAAAAAATATAATTTCGGACGCCTTCATGTGAATATTGAGATCGACGCCATTTTTTTACAGTCGCCCCTAAGAAACGCGCCTTCAGTTTTAGTTTTGTGTTGTGCGATGCTTTTTTACCGTCATGAGGTAAGTTTTGCATTATTGTTTATTAAATACTTAATTAATACAACACAAAAAGATTTTTAAGAGATAAATAACTTTATCAATAAAAAAAAAAGATGATCATGTTTTGATCCCTTTTCCGTATGCTTATGCAATTCCGGATCAACTGATCAGGAAATGCTCCGCGTTGCAATTATTTCTTTTACTTACTTATACTTTTTATATTTTTTAAATTTAACCTGGATACTTGCCAATGAATTTCTAGCTTTAAAAATAAAATATTATTTTTTGCAAAGAGCAGTTTCTGATCAAGTGTTTCTTATAAAAATATAAAGATTTTATGTACATATAAATTGCCATTTTTAAGGTTATGACCAATGTAATGTGCTTCAAATGAGAACATAAATTTATACAAAATTAATAATAAAAAAGAAATAGAAGTATAAGAAAAGTAAACAATCATATTTAAAATTAGTTTTAAGAAGAAAACATGTATTTGGTCATAAACACTACTTTTGTTTTGCAGGCATGACAACTTTAATAACAGATATGTCAGCGATTAAGAGAGTCAACAAACAATATCATCCAGATGACTTGCTTAAAACTAGATGATATAAAGAAAAATAAAGTGTCTATAAGAGAAGCTAGCAGAAAACACAAGGTGCCATTCACCACATTATGGGCAAAATATAAAGGAATATCTCCTGTTGAAGCGAGACCAGGTCCAAGCACCGTATTGTCTAATGAAGAAGAGAACATTTTAGAGGAATGGATATTACATCTGAGTAGAACTGGTTTTTGCGTTAACAAAGAATAATTGTTAGATAGTGTGCATACGAATCTGGTTTGATGAAGTGAAAGAATATTTAACTTCAGAAAATCTCTTAGAAGTAGATGGATCAATAATTTTTAATTGTGACGAGTCTTCTTTCTTACTGAACCCTAAGCCTAAGAAAGTGTTAATAAGTAAAGATCAGAAGTCTGCATATACTCGAATAACTGGTGATGATAAGGAGTGTCTCACTGCGCTACTAACTGGTAACGCAGAAGGGTGATTACCACCACCATTGATTTTACATGCATATGAAAGGATTGCAAATGCATTCCTACTTTCGATATACCTTATATTTACTTATAATAAATAATTTATTTTACAGTAGTAAAAAACCAATATTATTTATGTAATAATAATAAATATTATTTATATAATAGTAATAAATTATTATTTATGTTATAATAATAAATATTATGTATTTATTAATAATAATTGTTATTTATTGCAATAGATTAAACATTAATAATGAGAATGTTAAATATATTTTTTTCCTGACTTTTAAAGCATGTATTGCATGTGATCAGGAATAGGGTACCGTTTGATCAGAAACTACGTCCGCATGCGATTAGTC
>UELU01143338.1:0-29115 GCA_900490025.1 Megastigmus dorsalis
AAATATAACTTAGAATAAAATATTATGAAATAGAAGCCCTCGTTTGAAGGATTGAACATAAAAATATATACGTTTTCGCTCTGCTGAAGAATAATATGCGATATTTATTAACTTTGTGAATTATTGTAATTTATACATACAAGTTCTGAACTGCCCTAATTTTACCGTAGGGGATAATATCGAGCATTCGACTAGGCAAAAAACCCCTACAATAAACTTGATATTAGTTAAATAAAATAATAAATACCTCTTGGATGCAAAAGAGTCATTTTAACAATCTTTCAGTAATTTATCGTAGCCAACTTATGCGTCATTGAGTTCCTCCTCCATTGTTCCACCGTTAATCTCGAACGACTAGTTTATAAATTACAGAAGAGACGTCAAATTACCTTAGACTTTTCTCCTAAATAACCCCTCTGAAAAAAGGAAGATAAAAAAGTGGAAGGAGACAGCCGCCAATGTAGACATTGGACAAGAGCAGTGAAGGCGGAGAAATAGAGAGAAAAAAAAACAGAAAACGAGGCTGTAAAGAAAATTAATGACAGCGCGAGATGGAATCAAGTGAGGTGACAGTTGGAGTGAGAGAAAGGCAGGGCAGCAGAAAAAGAATGCGGAAGTAGATAAAAGATGTGAAAAATAACAAAACAGACGACAGGGGTATGGGGAGAGATAAATAAAAAGTAGCAACGCATGAGTGGGAGAGAAAGAGAGAGGGAGAGGAGAGAGAGAGAGAGAGAGGGAGTGCGATAGACAGTGAGTGAAAGAGAGAAAGAGGAAGGGGGGTGAGAGTCGGTATAGCAAAAGCAGCCGCAGAGGCGGTCGCGGAGGGCGAAGGAAGCGGAAATTAAATGAGAATCACGTACGAATGCGTGCGAATCGGCCGGAAATGAAAATTGGATGGTAGCGCCATCCAGAGGAACGAGAAAGAGAGATATGTGCCGCAGGGAGAGGAGGCGTGAGGGAGCAAGGTGTGAGAGAGGCTAAGAGATTTTGAGATAATGTGTAGGGACAGCTAAAAAGGGGGGATAGAGAGAGAGAGAGACAGAGAGGCGAGATAAAGTTAGTGAGAAATGAAAGAGAGAATTGGAGAAAGTGAGACTAAAAGGAAGACGACAACGGAAAGTAGGGTGAGAGTTACAGGGGCAGAAATTGGGAGAGAAATTAAGAGATAAAGGGCTGGAAGGCTCTAAAGGAAAAGAGAGTTTAAAAAAAAAGAGTAGAAGAGTAAAGAAGCGTGATTACTAAAGTGAGCTTGAGATCCGGGGAGAGGCGGAAGTGTTTATTCCGTTCCTGATAATTATATTTATTTCATGAATAAGCCAACCCGTTTGCAGTGTATAATAGCGGCGCATATTAGAAGTATATTTAAATGACGTTTTATTAGCGTGAAAAATCGATATAACGGCGGATCTCAAACTAAATTGCGATCATTGACAGCGAGTTATCGCTCGTACAGTGTGTTATCACTACACTTTATTAGGTGCATAATAATAAATGTTCCCAATGATTTTAACGCCAATGAAATGGTTTCTATAGTTTCTGAGATTACCCGTAATAGCGATACATTTAATATTTATACCCCTACTAACTGAATCGTGCTTTATATTTCGAGGAATTTAAACCTTTTAGAAGATTGAGGCTATTTAATGGAATGTTCAAATAGATTATTCCACTTATATTATTTTCACAAATGAGTAAGATATAACAATCGTAGAATTGAAATTTAAAATTTAATATAAAAGCCATTCAAAATTGGATTCATACAAAAGGAGTATAATTGAAAATTCGAGTGTTTGAAACCAACGATAAAACTTTATCATTTTATTCAGTTGGCGGTCTATATATAGTGTCATAAGGGTAATATTGTATTTGCAGAGGTCTTGACTCCAAGTTATATCGTCATACTCATCTTGCCATATTCGACGTCAATTTCTCTATTGCACTCTTGGTAAAGTTCAATAATTCAGATTAATAAAATGTAATAATATTTTACTTTACATAATGTTCTAATGCAAACTTTTAAAAATTATATCTATTCACGAATATTATTTTATTCTATTTTTAGAATTTGCAATCAGGACTGTGCCATTGATGCTGGTTTTATATTACGGTGTAACTTTGTAAGAAGTTTCACACGTATAATAAAAGTAAAAAAGAGCAGAAAGTTTGTTCCAAATCCTTAGGCAATAAAAAGTACTAACGAAGCTGTGATTCAGAATTAGCAAACATTATTGAAATTCTTCTCCTAAAGTATGGAATTTATAAGATATCAATATTGATACCCTTATTTTTTTCTAATAAAATGCCTCTGTAAACAATGATCGAGTAGAACAGCACTGTGGTTTGAATCTCATTATTTTAATGCGATCTCTCTGGAGTATTACTAAAATTGTAAGTAATACATAGAAGTACATAATATATACTACCCTTCAAGCATATGTAATAAAGGTTAATTGTTTGAAAAAAACTTGTATGTGTTCTATTTGCAAATTGAATTTGCATAAAATTTATCACATATAGTTTAAAAGTATATACCGAAAAAAATATAAATATAAGTCAATCAATATTCTAAATTTTAGTTTAATCTACTAGAAATTGGAATGTATAAATTTTTTAGTTCTTGCTAATTTTCTTTTTTATGAAAGCAGCAGGGTCGGCAGAATAATTTAGTCATATGTCGGAGGCTAAAAATCGTATGGGTGTGATTAAAAGTGGATTTTGAAGGACGTGTCCATCAATATATCATACAATTTACCAAAATAGTAAAAAAAATATTTTTACCTTCGGAATTGAAGATAGTTCTAAATTTTTGTAAGATAGGATATCTCAAAATCCTCACATGATGGGTCAATTCTGAAGTAGGATTTAGTGGTTAACAATAGGAAAAAAAACAATCACAATAAGAATGATCTCCTTTTTTAATTTTATGTGCCTGCGTTATTATGGATGCTAACCTCTTTTTAAACTGAAAATTTTTATTGGATTTCTTTATTGTTAAGGAAATTGAATTTTGTGTATTTATTTTTTCTTTTTCTATTTTTGCAAGGTCGCATAAGTCTTAAAACGTGCCCAATTAAAAACTGTTAAAATTAGCGTATGTACCTTGACGCATTGATTACTAGAAACAATAAAGGGGACTTAGTCATTGTCAATGTATGAATATGATTAAATGTATTTCGACGTGATATTGATATTGCACATTCTTGTTTAATTCTTGTAATTCGCGATGCACTCCGCTCGCAGCCATTACAATTATGCAGCGCCAGCTCCAAGAAGTAGGAAAAAGTGCAATTCCATGTGTAAGTACATGGTTATATTCATATTGGAAATGACTATGGCTCTCCAGGTTGTTTTCAGGCTCCGACCTCCTCACAACGCTAATTTTAGAACAGACGAGGGTAACGAAGATCTACTCTTACTCTCTAGATCAAGAAAATAATTATCTTGGAAACCTTTCGAGTATAAATTTCAGACTAATAACTGTATAAACTAACTTTATTCTTCCGATAGCTAATACTGGCATTGCATCGAACACAATAGCAATTAAAGATAACGTCACAGCACCGAACCAATTTCCAGCATCGCCATAATGAATGGCCTAGACGCGGGGATCTTCGTAGCAGCTCGCTCCCCCAAACAATATCTACAGACATCAAGATCCAGCCGAGCCGTTACAGAATTCCCCATCCGGAGGTACGAGTGGACCTACAGCAGGAGCAAGCGGTAGCTAGGCGTCAGCTGGTCATGTCTGGCACCCTCGTAATTAGAGCTCCGCCGGCGCGGCGTCGCTTCATCACCGATTTCCATGCCGGCTGTGTGTTTAGAGAGAGGAGCTTAGCCGCCGCCGCTGCACCGCTGCTATTTCTCATTTGCGAAAGAACCTCAGCAGCAGGGAAAGTTCGCGTGCAGCGAGCTCCGAGAACCAGGTTAAGTTCTACAGAGAGCTGAAAATCTCTCGGGGGGACTAGTACAGTATGAGTTAGCAGTGATCGTCTCTCTCTCTCTCTCTTTCTCTGACGCGCGGTGCTAAAAACACGCGGAGAGGCACACGCGCGCGATTTGTTTGCGTTTCCGCTTGGATGCGCGTTGTCGATGTAAGCCCTCGTGTGCCGCGGGAAGTTTCATTGCACAGCGGTGTGCACCGAGCGAGGCGCACGGAACACTCGTAAATTCACATTGACTTTCTTTTACAGAGTCTCCATGCCCCTGCCTACAATGGATACACTCTAGTTATCGCAACTTTGTCTTAGAGTAAAAGTGGGTACTCGCGAGTCGAGTAAGAAGCATTTGTGTATAAGCGAATGCGATTTGGGTGGATAATGGAGCAGCTGACTTTGATTGAACTGTTGCGATATTATTTGGTAGGTGAACAATATATGTTAATCCTCGTTTTGTAATATTTTTTATGCACACTCTATATATTTTCTGAGATTTTATGAATACACGATATTCGCACAAACGATAAACGTTATTGAAGACTTGAGACAATTGAATCTGTAATAAATGTATATTGAACTGAAAATGGATACTGCTACATTCTCGTGAAAACCATTGAAGCTATAACCACTTCAAAATTACAATTTAGTCTTTTGAAAATCCTTTTGAACGAGAAATAATCTAAAAAGTATACGAGGCGAGAAAAGAATAAAAAGTTGAAGAACTACCTGGCATTAGTTGATAAATCGAATAATGCTAAGCCATCAAAAAAATATAAAAATTGATTGCATTCAATAAGATACGGAACGTAAGAGTCCGAGCTATGCCATCCGATTAAAAGTACTTTGAAAAAGTTGCGCTATCTTTTTCAGGCCCTGAAAATGATTTCACAGTTACAGATGCATTTATATAGCAGTAGAAAATAGAAGTTCGAAGCGAGAGAATTTTTAATGAGTCAAATTGATTGTGAAATAACTCTTCTTAATGCGAGCGAACTTTTTATAGAAAAAAAAAGAACTTTACATTACGGCATTACAATATAAAAAAAATGTATGCGATTCTTGAAAAAAATTCTTGAAATAAATTTTTGCATTAAAAATATTTAAGGACGTTCTCTCCCTGCTGTGGTGCTCAACTCGGTATTAAATTAGAAAATTTGTTGTCTAAGATATTACACAGCGTTATATAATGTAAAAACCTCGAAATTCATAATATTAAAGTTCAGAATGTTGATAGGAAGAAAGATAGATAGAAATAGGACCCAAAAGTTGAAAGAGAGTGAAATATTGCGCACCTATATAGATATACTATAGGCTGGAATTAAAACTTTCGACTGTTGTATATGTAAAAAAAGCACCGTTGGCCCTATCCAGCTTTTTCCCTATGATTCGTATCATTATTTTACATCATGTGCTAGTTTTTCAAAAAAATTCTAAGAAAACTTGGTTTGCAATTGAACGAAACGTTTCTGGTCATAGGTTCTCAGTATAGGCTTTCAATGTTAAAGTATGTTATAGGTTCTCAGTATAGGCTTTCAATGTTAATTTCGAGGCTCAATATCTCCAAATTTCATGCCGCTTGCGGGTTCCAGATATTCACCACATATAAAGTATACTTAAAGTAACCAACAGAAATTTTTTTTTGGAGAGAACTACCTTAAATGACTTAATTATTACATTTTAATGTAATAATCTCATTTCCTCTTATTATATTTTATTATATAGCCTACTAATGCACTAGATTATGTTATTTACCAGCTTTGGTTTCTAGTTAACCTCCTCTATGTACTGCGTGTAATGTGTTGGGTCAATGAATGCGAGCAGGAAAAGCAGTAGCTGGCAAAGCAGCGCTATGGCTTTCAGTGGAGAATTAAATTATACGGGTGCGAATTAAAAATATTTAATTCAAAAGCTATTACATTAAAATTGATTATATTTCAAAATGGAAGGAATTATTTAATATTGTATTATTTACTAAATAATAATAGTGTTTAATGTATAAATTTATTTGAACAATAATAGAAATTAATTTTAACGATACTATTAAATAAAATATTATTAAAAAAAATTAGTAGATTACGTAAGATGCCAGTTAGACTGTAATTATGACTCTAGTGTTATTTTTCTAGATATTTATTTCTTCTACTCAGAAAACCGCAAACTTCACAAAATCATAAAGTAGTGGTATAGCTGAGCCTTACGGTATCTTCTAGTGTGGCATGTACACGCAAACTTCCTAAGGTTTTCCAACTATATAGTTAGCCCGAAATTCACTTATCCTTATTAGAGCCTGGCGTTACGTGCGAGCAGAGCCCCCATTAGAAAGTCTTTCAATAGAAAAGTATTTCTATCGTATACCAGAGACCCAAGATCCATTCTCTATACTTGGAAAATTCTTTTATAGGTAATTTAATACAGAAAAACTATAGCTTGCAATGGAGTATTCCTTAAAATTTTCAAAGTATTCGTTCAAAATTTATAAATTTACATAGAGTTTCACGGAACCACATTCATAGACTGTGAAGTCATACACGTATAAGATTAGCATAGTTTCGATTTTTTTTGTCAAGTGTACAATGCCACGTGATATGAATGTTAAAAAATACATGCGTCAAAGAATAAGTTCTGTCAATTTTAACTCAAATCTCTATTTTGCTAGAAAAAATTATACTAATTATACATCAGCATGTATACATAAATAATAATAACTATATATACAATTTCCTTAATTGTCACACACTACACAAATTACATAATATTACTTAAATGGAAGCTCAACATAGATGTTACTCGCTACTATAAGCAAAGCAGTGTGCGCCGAAAACGGCCTCTGAATTATGTCGAATCAAAACGGTTAAGCGGATACGCATGTTCCCCCATTTCACACATTTCGACATTTCTTAAACGTGCGCCTCCGCGACTAATGCATTAATAGGCGCGTTATCGCTCACTCTGGCTCTTGCGGCCAGTCATCAAAACAACTTTGCACCCATACACCTACAGAGGTCGAAGTAAATAACGACGTCACACCGGGGCGCACACCCGACAAAACTTGCCATCGGAATTCAATTATAAACCGCGGCGAAGGGCGAAATTTAACTTGGAGGGGAGGGTAACGTTCTTCCTCTCCTTGGCGCCGATATCCAGATTCAGCGAAACTGCGCGAAGCGAAGGGGTCGTCGAGAGAGAGAGAGAGTGAGCGAGTGTGTGCCACGTGCGCTTGGAGCTCGGCGAAGATTGCCAAGAGATAGGAGGCGAAATCTCTCTCTCTCGCGCGCGCGTCTGGTGTGTGTGTGTGTGTAACCGTGCGAGAGCCGCGCGAGAGTCGGAAGTGAAGTTGGTAAGGGTAGGAGGAGGCTCTTGCAGCCGTATATATAGCTCGCGTATATAAGTGCAGAGAGGGAGAGGAGAATAAGCTCGGGACTCGGCGCTCGCGATCCGTCACGCGGAAAACTCGGATCTCGCGCGCGGTACAGCTCCGAACGCCAGATTGCGGGAGGGCTCAAAAATAATTCCCCCGCACGTGTGTACTCCTCGCGATTTTTCGCCTTTGTTTTTTTTTTCTTCACGTCTCCTATATATATATATCTATCGTGAGCCATTCTTTTCCAACCAGTGACTTCCGCCCTGTCTTTCGGCAAATAAGCTTCTTGTTTTTCTTTGGTTTCGCGCGCTCCGCAGAGTTGCGCACGTGCCGTACGTCACGCGCTTCCTCTATGCTGTTACACGCTCTATATACCCGGCGTTTTTGTCGACTTGTTTGTTTTGTTTGTTTTTTTTTTCCAAAGACTGGCTTGTGTGCAGATGGTATTCGTATTGCTTTTGCGGACTTTGTTAAATTAATAAGCTTAACTTCCCGTCTCGGGCTTGACGAGTATATTATGCCTAATTAAAAAAGTTTCTTTCGTTCATTAGTATAACTGATTTGACTAGTTGGGAGTTAATAATTTAAGTTAAGGGTTCAATTTTTTCGGACATTATAGTATATCTATAAAAAAATTTCTCTTACGTTGAATTATTTTTACAATTTCAGTAAATATGAATTCAACCATAAAGTTCATCACGATTAAAACCTTTTTTATATTAACAATGAACAATGATGTAGTTTATTATTTATTATTAAAAATAATTAGTGTAAGAGATTATTAATTTTTGATTTCATTTTATTATTGTAATTGCTGAATAACTTTTTTATAATTAACAGAATAAAGCTTAAAATGTACATACTAGGAACGGCAACGCGTTTAATCACATTAAATATAGTTTTAGATTTTAATAAAGAATTACTCAATGTGCTTTAAAACATTGATAGCAAATTGATTCGAAGATGATTGGTTATTAAATTCGAATATCAAAGAATATATACTGAGAGATACTGAGAGATTTGAATAGAAATAATTAAAACAGGTTAATACAATTGAATGAAGAAAGCTTTCGATATTGAGCTGAACACCTGAGAAATATATAAAACATAAAAAACAAAACACTTATCAATTCATTTAGTCAATATTACTCGAAACAGCTTATTCTATATCATATTTTTCAATAAGTAGAAAGTAGAATGAATAACAGCTGGTAGAAACGTCATCGCTTCAAAAACTTACTCTCCAAAATAGTAACTGGAGCAAAACTGCGTTCGGGTAGGAGAAAAAATGAAGATGCATTGTGCCATTCTGTAACGATATATATAGGCTTTATCCCTCCAACGAGTATGCGTAAGTTAAGGTAAATACAAACTACGTGGCATGAGTCGCGTGTAAAGAAGCGCGTGGCCTGAGACGAGCCGTAGAGAGAAAACTCTGGATGAAATCATTACGCCAGTATCCTTTATAAACATCCGCTGACCTACTTCGACCATAGTCAGGCTCGGCGCATACCTACGAAAAAAAAAAAACATTTTCTGGCTCCACTGGCTCTCTCCGCTGCTGGCCTATTATCTGATAATAATGTTGGGAGCAGGAGAGAGAGAAAGAGAAAGAAAGAACTTCTTTCTTGAGCCCGAGAGAAGGAGAGTGATATCCGCAGCGTGAAATTTTCAATTTTAAAATAGCTGCCAAAACGCGGTATAACCAGCGGCTCTTTTTGTAGAAAAAAAAATTTCTTATTGTTCTGCGGTTAAAACAAATGTTGATTTATATTTGAACTTTTCGTTTACGCGCTTAATTAGTTATTCATTCTTGGGATATAATGACAGATACAAGATCGTTGTTATGCGAGGGCCAATGCTTAAGGCAATATCAATACGGCAATTTTATATTCAATACGCAAACGTTCTACCATTTAAAATTTATTACTTCCTTCTGGTAGTAAGTAATGTACTTCCTGCTTGTCACGAATATCATGTTTGAATGAAACCATTATTTGAATGCTCTGTTAACTATTAATTCTAGGCATCCATATAATAATAATAGATAGTTCGGTACTATTATAATAGATGATGATTCTATATAAATTATTTATATAATGAATCAACGATAAATGTTGAAGTTTTTTGATGGCTTATTACAATTATCTTTTATTTGCCAATGTAAAGGGATGAAAAGAAACATATTCTTTTGTATTAACAAGAATATTCTATTTTATAAGTGGTGTATCAATTGGATCGTGCCCACAAATGTATCAATTCGTCAAATAAAACAATTTATTAAATTTATATTGACAGAAATGAATACATAAAAAATTGCATCAACGTTAAGCTACTCTAATATTTAAAATTTACGTTCAAGAGCTTGCTGTAAGGGTGTTTTTAAAAAAAAAAATGTTATAGGTGAGTTCATGCGATTTGTTCCGAATATATCAAATAATATTGATTATTTAAAATCCATCTAAATAATAAATAACGAAATATTTCTGTTGTAATAACATTTGATTAGAAAAAATGTGATTCTAAATTGCTTCCAGACGATACATGATTAAGAATGAATTATTTTGTACAAAAATTTATCATAAAATTTCTCATACAATCCGAGGTGTACTTAAAAATAGTTTTATTAAAGATACGCTCATAAGCAACAATAAAAAATACTTACGATTCCAGCTCCAGGATCGATCAATTTACATGGAAGCGTTGCTGTACCTCCTTTCTGTGCCAAAACGTCTTTAGCCATTCCTAGAGAATCCTGCTCCGACCTGAATCCTTTTTCATCAACTGTCACGATGCTGTTAGCGTTTGTATCTTGTTTTGCTTGACTCCCTGCAATATAAAAACATAATTGTTACAGAAAATAGTTATGATACATGCCCAACATAATTTAGTTGTTAAAATGCGTATGATTAAAAAATCTCCTCGTGAAATATGCATTTAAAGTAAACATACAGAAGGATGTATGCACATAGATATACACACACACACGCGCAACACAAGACTTTTTTTTTTCAAATAGTCCATTGAGAAATTGAGTGCAAAATAGTTCTGAATTGCGTACGAGGGCCTGCTTCGTTTGTGCGTCGTATTACCCGAGTGGCGTAATTCGAACCTATTCTGCACTAGTTGTACACACTATTTTCCATCATATGTTTTTGTAGTGCATTATATTTCTATATAATATAAAAGCAAATCAAATGTGATTTAAATTCTATCGTATTTTATAACACTATTTTAGCTTTCAAGTAGCTGGCATTACAATTAGATTTAATTAAATGCTGAAATTAAATGCTGATTTCAATTTAGCGACAATGCAAAGCTTAATATTTACTTTTTTAATCACAATTTTTTAATATTTACTCAATCTTGTTATAAGAACTTTAACAATATTACTAAGAAAGATCGTAAAAAAATTGTTACCAAAGTATTTACTATTGATTTTCAATTACTTTTATCGTCGGGTACAAAATAGACCACTTAAATAGAAAAAAGCAGGATAGCCGTCTCAAATATTCTTCATACCTTCTATTTTCGTACAGATTTTGAGGAAAACTATATCGCGATATATGTATATGTTTCGATATTTTATTTTCATTGTATATATGCGGCACCAACGAAACGGCGAGTGAGCTAGCCGCTTTGGTATCGCATCGTTTCCGCGTTCCAGCGTTCGTGGATAAAATAAAAAGCGAAGGAACGAAAAAGCCCGACGCAAGAGAATGGCTCGCACTATCACAGCACTCACCGGCTATCGGTATTTTCCAATAATATTTTTCACTGATACTTTTTTTCGTCAGTTTGGAGCTGCAACTGCAAAATTTGTACTTCATTTTTACCTGTGAGGCCCTTCGACAAGCCACAAGTACTATTTACGATTTTCCAGAGCATTGAACTTTTTTAATTGAATTTTGTACTTGTAATTATGTTTCATGAAATTCATATTCCTACTTTTGCAACAAAGAAAAAAGTATCCACCTCCGGGTCACAGATTTGGCTCAAACTCAGGCAAATGATTTTGTGAATAAAATTATGGAATCCCCTTTTCGGGCTTACTGCCAATGGATTCTGGTTTTCTAGGTATCTGTCTGTATTTATTGCTTTTGTATATATACATATAATGCATATCCATATATACTATAGATACCATAACAATAGACGCATATATGTATAATATTGAACGCTTGGCACTTACTTGTGACCTGCAGGGTGTGTACCCTCATTGTCAGTTCAACAACTAAATTTTATAAAAAAAACTAACTTAAGATAAATAGTTCATTCTAAATGAGTGTTCTATTCATTAACGAACATTCATCAGACTCTTCTACCCAAATTTTAAATAAGATATTATTTAATATTAATTATCTAGAAATAATTACAGTTAGTATAATCATTCGTATATATCTCGGAACTGTGTATTGCGTAATAGAAAACGCTAATGCTTGTTTCATACACTAAAAGTAAAGTGTTACTTCATTCTGACAAGCGTCATATGCATTATTCATCTACTTTAAACTGTCATCGACCGCAGTATCTTCTTTTCAAACTCTCATTTTTTATTCGGCGCAGTGAAAAGAATAACTTTTGCGTTCGATTTTCCATTTTCCAATTTTTCAATTTTAATAATACCCCACTGTCACATAACTTTATACTTCACGCTTAATCTTTGAAATTCAAATTTATCAATCGATTTCAAACATTAATGCCAAGTCCACATCAGTATTCCTGCTGGCACTTTTCATTTTTCCCTAGAACAATATCCCCCTCCCTTTCCTCGTTACCTCCTCTCTTTCTCGCACGATAATTCTATTTACCTTCGGGGGTAAAATTACGATTGTCCACGGCGAACCTAAACTATTCTGGAATTGAGAAAAAGTACGTATGTACGTACACCTACGCGTTGGCGATAAATTATTCGTAATCGGGTCAGAGGAGGTCAGGAGGGAGTGAGGAGGAGAGAGAAAGAAAAGTTTGGTAGGTAGGTTGCACACGTGCGGTACGTACGCCATGATATCACGATGCCTTCAAAGTAAGCGCGAGAGGAAGTGGTATAGAGAGAGAGAGGGAGAGAGAGAGAGAGGGTAGTAATACAGCCCTCGTACAAGCTCTGACGAAGTTATTCACTTAACCACTTAGATGGGCTCGGCCCGCGCGCACACTCGCTTATACGCATTATCGTTGAAATGGCGGCTCTGCATTAATTACAGAAAGGTCGGCCGCCATTCAAGATAGAGGAGGGAGAGAGAGAGAGAGAGAGAGAGAGAGAGAGCTACGTGAAAATTGTCATTAACCTCGGTCGTGGCACTTGTGCTTCTAATGGCGCAATAGTTACGCGGGGTGGGTGGATTCTCCTGCTAAAGCCACGTGCGGGTTGAGTGGGCGAGGAGAGGAGGATGAAGAGGAGGAGGATAGGTCGCGCATCGTTTAGCGAATTTGAGACTTTGTGTCCTCTATCTGTCCCTCTCTCCTCTAATCTCTCTTTCTCTCTCCTCCCTTTCTCTCTGTAAGTTACCGTCACGCACATGTGTTTCGTTTGACGCATCGCGTTTAAAGTTGGCATTGTCAAAACAGCTGTAAAACCGATCTTCTATTTCTGTTATTTCATGAATTTTTAGTTCTTACTGAATGAGCATTGCACTTCTAGATGACGGGCTGACCTCGCAAACGGACTCATCTTTACCCGAACCCTTTTTTTACTTTAAAGATCGCGAAGCGATGCAAGGCCGGATTCCATTCAAACACTGAGACCGAGTGGCGGGCTAGTTATTTTTTTAAACTCACTGATGTGCGCGTGCACATATTGTACATATCACTGTGGATACTTTTTGCATCGAATGACGTTTGCAATATTATTTATAGCGCTTATCTGGCGACTCAGCGATAGAGCCCGCGACCTTGAATTTAAAAATTACTTTTTTTTTGTAATATTTTACAAATAAACATATATCTACATATCTATCGATCTTTCGCTCACTCTATCTCCTCGCTTCCTCCCGCAAGTTTTACTGCATTGCATAACACTACTCGACGAGGTCCCTTCCACTCTCTCTGAATGCAATCGTGGTGTATATGTTCGCTGAAATTACTCTATTCCCTTGTTTTGCATGTATCACCTAGCGTCATTAGGTTCAGAGCTCGGGTTTTTGGTTAAACAGTGTGTCGTATAACTTCTCATACACATTTTTACGCAGATAGGATGAAGTTATGATTCTTGAAATATGTGAATCAGTTGATAGATTCAGGAATACGGTCAGTGTTGAGACAAATTGTATTCTTGCAATACGGAATTGGAATTATAAAATTGAAAGTTACTCGTATATTAATTATATATTTATATTATAATATTAATGATTGTAAATTTTATCTGAAACTTGAAATTATTGTCTAAAAAAGTTGATCTGAACTCTAATAAAATGCAGTACACAATTCAATCTTTTTAGCATTGTAGCTGAAAAACCCGGTCGAAAAAAGATTTTGAGCTGAAATTATACAATTAATGTTAATATTTATAACCAAATGATCTAATGCTGAATGTAATAAATCGTCTTATTTATTTCATTCAAAGTTCAACCTATGTCTAAAATCTTACAGGTTTGACCCATCTGCTCTAGTTTATTTATTTTAAAAAATGAGTGCTCCAAATTTCTCATCTCTCATCCCTCTCCATGACTTGGTCGGTCCATCCTTGACTTGACCGGCCTCTTTCACGTCCTATGTACAGTACTCGGCAACTCTTCGAGTGCTTTTTGGCGCGCGAGTTATCGCCTCGCGTAATTCTACTTTAAGTGAAAATATTTTAATGCCGCAGGCCTCGTGTCGTTAGGTGAAATTTTAGCGCAAACTGTTAGGGAGGAAACTTTTTAGAAAAGATGAAAAGAAATTTGACCCCTAGAATTTGGCTGGCTAATAGAAAAGTGTGTCAACTGTTGAGTTTAGTGGACAAAAACGACTTTTTGGATTCTAAAAAAGGCATTACGAAGCTTGCGTGAAGTTTTCAAGTTATGATTTATTCACAATTCTTGCGTACTAATATTTCAAGCCTTATTTATAAAATTCACTCTATCCCCACATCCTTTCATTCCCGTAATTTTTATTTTGAGTCGAAGTCACACACTCACGTTCGTATAATTAGCTCCACAAAAAAAAAAAGAAAAGAATTTCAATGCCTATGTCCATTTATTGGAGAGTCATGTCACTTTTATGAAGTACTCGCTACCTGATTCCATTGAATCGCATGTGAAACATATACTATTATATTTCAAATGCATATGAATAGAAATTCCCGCAGTGTGATATGTTCAGTTGGCAGTCGGTAAAGGTCGGCGGAGCTGATTGGTTTTGCGAGTTTGCGGAGGCGGTGCTATTGAATTTCCCTAGGCATTTTCGCTCCGGGTCGCACATATTTTACACAAATCTCAGTTGTCGGGGCCAAGCGCAACCAAAATTACAGCATCGCACGTCGCTATGCAATTGCACCGGGGGCCTCCGCGAATTAGATTACGATCTTTAGGCGGCGCGTATACGATTCCCCGGGACGTAATTCACAAGTACCAGTACACACTGTCTCTCTCTCTCTCTCTCTCTCTCTCTCTGTCTCTCTCCGCGCCTGTGTGCGAGTGCTAGTCCGTACTTTCCTCCTCTCTCTCTCGCGCGCGCTCACAACCATTGAAATTTCCTCGCGCAATTCTCTCCCCCTGCTTTCGAGAATCGCTTTGCACGAGAGAGAGTTCAAATTGCCGCGACGAGACACACCGGATGCAGTATAAGGCGAAGTACGAGGAGGAGGAGGACGGAGGCGAAAGGCAAAGAGGGGCGAAGCTGCTCGAATGGGAACGACTATACGACGATGGGAAGAGCATGAGGTTGTCTCGCTCGCGGCCTCGAGAGCTGTATATTTATAGCGAATACCGAGGCGTGTGTATTGCGAAGGCGCCTGAAATTGTATCCCGCGTATTAAAACGTTTTCGGATTTTCGATCCGCCTATACCTACAGCCGCTCCGAGAACTATCGCCGATCTAATATCGGCCCTGATTTTATACGCATTTCTTTTTATTTGGCCTATAGACCTTTTGAATATTGGAAGCTGTATAGCGCATAGCACAATTTGCGAGAGATTTCAAAGAATCTTTTAAAACATAATTTAATATATCAACGAATACTGGATGGAACTGATTTGAGGACCATACATATATAAATTATATATCAACTGTTGACATACATTTTCTTCTAAATGATAATTAATTATCGTTTAATATAAGCTCACAAAAATAGGTTATAATTTGCTTATAAGTAATATCTTGAGTTACGAGAGCTCTGAAACATAATAGTATATTTCGTACCAAGGGCGCAAAGACAAATTTTTCGCCCACTCAATCGAAAATATTATTTATGAATAAAGTAAAAAGAGTGAATACCATTTCATTCGTCAATGGAAGATTAGTGAGTAGCTAATAACGTTATCGAATCAACTATGATTAGTATCCAAGTTTATATACAATACGTTAGAGATACATAGAATCATTACTTTAGCTATTGGTTGAGGGATTTCATCCAACTACTCTATCAATCTTCAATGCCTTTCCTTTATTACAAAACAATTGAATGTATACTCAAATAATAAGTGGGGTATTGTTAAAAGAGAATAACGAATGAATTAATGAAAAACAATCAACAAAATATAATTTTGGAGTAAAACAATTTAAAAAAAATCCTAGTAATTCAAATTTTTATTAAATGTTTTCATAGAATTGCACGTGAAAAATGTGTAGTGTAGGGGGGATTCAAAAAAACTCGGTCAAAGTTCACGGCAATGAATGGCAGTATAGCATTCGACTAGGCAAGAAAAAAAAACATTTTTATTGTAACTTTTAAGTAAATACATTTACGTACAGAAAAATCCAGATTGTAAAGTCCACAACGTAAAATTACGAGACCGTGATTTTTACGACTTGAGGCGTACCCGGTACAAGTTAGTTGAGCGGCCTATGTCGACAATTTCTACACTGGTGCATGTGAGGATATAATGAAGTGAAAAGTAATTATAATAAGTGAAATGTGGAGTAAAGTACAGAATTTATAATATTATAAATAAAGAAATTATCTTATACAGTTGTTGAGGTAATGAAGCGGATTGGAAATCGGTGTCGAGTAGGCGCAGCCAAATCGAGTACATGACACAATCCACTAATTAAGAATTTATTTTTCAACAATTCCCGCGATCCGAGTTGAGACAAAGGGTAAAATCCGTTACACCCGTCGGTCGACTGATGGCCTATAAAAAGATTCCTCGATTTTTAATCGCCAAAATAATACTAATAATTACAACAACATTATTATCTCCTTTTATTTGTTACTAAATCACCGAGACTAACTGTACTGGACGTTCTGAAACACCAACGCTATGCTGCATTTGAATAGGGATGATCTTTCGCGTCAATGCAGTGGAGTACACATGCGAGGCGCACGGTTCGGAGGCGAGAGGGACAAGCACGATCACGCGTATGTGGTATTTAGCATCAACTGTGCTTCTTCTCCGTAAGTGCTTACAAAGATTTGTTCATATAAAATTCAATTTAATTTGAATTTGTTGAAAACTCTTTTTTGATAACCTTCTATTTTACGATTTAGGCCGTGATGGGTATTTATTAGGTCGTAAAATTAACAATCGGAGATCGTAAAATGAACAGTTTGAAACGGTAAAATTTTACTATCTAAGATCGTTGCCCCTACTATATCTACGTGGATTTCGCTACATTCTTGTTTTCTCAGTAAATAATACTCAGTAAATAGTTTTATCGATTTCAACCAATGAATGGAATTGCATTTTGTATCAGCGCCATCCATGTTCATACATGGAAACCTTTTTCTATCGAAACTGTTAGTATTAAAATGCTTCAAACTATCATGAAACTATAAAAATCTTTTACTGCACCAAATCAAGGTAAAAGTAGAAACGTTGCAGAGACAAACTTTTTAATTTCGTTTTCGCCGAGACTCTTGGCTCGTATTAGGTAACAATTTTTTAGAAACTGAGATAACAGCGTCAACGCTTTTTCGTTCTTTCGCTGACGTCAAGTTCAGTATATCTATTTTCACCTTCCCTTGGTCATCCCTTTATACGGAAATGGCTAAAATCTAAAATCCCATCAGCCCTTTCGGTATTACTTTCGTTTTACGATGTCCACCAACTCTTTTCCTAACGCAGACCATCTCTTTTTGTGAAAGTTCTTTTTAACGACTTTGTTGTGCCCCCTTTTTTATTCAGCGAGACCCTCCAGGCCCCACCGGTGCTCAGTTTCCACTTGCACCAGTTAACTTCTCCTCGAACATTTTCTATTTGAATAATTTTTCACGAAAGAGATGACAAACTCTCAACGCTGCGATCTCGCACCTCTCCGATAAGTTTTTAGCTAAAATTGATGTTCGAAATCTAATTAAATATATTTTTATCTTCGTAGAGCATAAATGGAGTCGAAGTTTTTTTCGTGCTATTAATTTCAGCGAATCATATAGATATCTTTTATGTCATACAATACAGCTTTTCTTAAAATAACCAATGCGAGTACGTTAATATTTGAGATTCAAGTGCGCATGCTCAAGTTCTAAAACTATTACGATATAGGCTTTTTTATAATAATTTGTGTACTAATATTTGACAACTTAACACTAGAATAAATAAAAAAACCGAATTCAAAACCTAAACCGAAATAAATATAAAGGAAATAAATATGAAGGATATAATGTAGTATTTTTCAATTTACTACAAATTTCCAAGTACAATTTTACGCATCACACAACGTGAACATTTTAACGAGATTAACACAAGAGTTTATTAATCCACTTTTCGAACTACAACGACTCGAAATTAATATCAATCCAAAAGACGAGGCCACCTTCTCGAAATTGCACAAGCAATGCTATAGCAGAGGAAAGTTGCGGTAAGGCCAAACCACGAGAGAAGCCCCTCGCGAAAAATCGTTGCCGAATCACGTAGGAAGCCGATGATACTCGGAAGTCCCGAAACTAACAATTAAAGCCCCCGGATGTCGGAAGGTTGCCAGAAATACCGGCCGCTAGCAGAGCTAACGAGACGAAAGTTGCGCCCCAGCTACGAAGATAACCCTCACGATAACCGGAAATTACTTGTCAGACATCAGCGCTACGGCCGAATTAAGTGTTTTCTGGGCCGACGTAAAAATGACTCGCGCTCACAAAACTTGGCCGCGCCACTCGCGAGGAAAACTGTTCCCCGCCGCTGCTACTCCTGCCTTGCCTTCACTCCGGCCTACGCGCTACGTTAATATCAAACAAGTCGGCCGAGATGAATTAACGAGATTAACGAGTTGATTTTTTTTTATACTGCGATATAGAACTTATAAAGCGAAGGTGGTTGGAGGGTCGTAACTGATAAGTTTGACAAGTTTTACCAGCAACTTGTTATGAAGTTGTCGGGCTACTGAAATGAGGTCTCTTTGATGTACCATTTTTTATTACGTTATGTGCGATGTAGGATACTGAATATGAGGTACATGTATCATTCTTGAACATCGGAAATCATTTTTACTGTTGCTCCGATTTGTAAAAAAACAATCTTGAGGTAGTATGCAAAAATGGATGTATTAAGGAAATAAAGAATTAAATATCCTATGGTTTGCATATTAAAAATAAAAATAAAACACAGTAAACATGTGTTTAAGATTACAGAAGAAGAAAAATACATACTTCTTGAATTAGTAAGCATTAGAGAAAATTAAGAGAACACATGGAGAGAATATTCTGTTCATTCAAAATACATTTAAAGAACAGAAGTTTAACTAATACATATTGATTGTTGCCTCAGTGGAAACAAGCGTATCTAATTATACTAAAGCCTACAGTATTATATTCAAATGTCCAAATATGAAGATGACACTCTCTTCATTCACACCGTTAACTCTGGATAATGCTGAATTGAAAAATTGATACATCAAACTGTTCTTTGTTGTAAACATGTGTACACAGTAATTTCTTTGAAATTGATATTGCATCGTCGTATCCTTCAAACTTAAACATATAGAATAAAACTATGGAAGGAACTTAGGACACTGCTAATGCACGATACACCATACAAGTTTGGGCTATTCCAAAAGACGCTTCAACATCTCAAATCTCCGTCCTGGAAAGGTTAAAGGGAAATCTGATTGGATGATGCATGTGATATCTTTAACCTAGCATGTGTTTAACAGAGCACCACGTGCACATTCAGGTAGTCAAGCATTTCCTTAATAGAGGGAGAGGGGTTAAGTTACCGCACCTCGTTCGACTGGGGTGTACGTGCTTCACTTAGATTCGATGCCGATAAAATGAAAGCAATTATTTCTGGATCCACTAAGTGCTTGCATAAATAATGTTATAGCGGTTCAGTTACCGGTGACTTGCTTTTCCCAAAGCACAGATGCGGTCGTAAAGAAGTTTAATCGAGATTTTATGAGAGTTTTTCTGAACTTATACTTCATAGCACACCATCATGCATCACAGAAAGCAAATAGCGAATTACAATTTTACAGTACTCTATAAAAATATGTGGCTGCCATTAGTACAAATATACGCATAATCCCACACGGTACAAATTTGGAGCAATAGCGCTGTTATTATGATGCAAAATACTGCGTATACATGAATACCCTGGGGGTAGCTCAACTAGTTTGATCAGCGATAAAAACAATAATAATTTACATTACAATTAAAAAATAGAAAATAGCGTTATGATATTTAACATAACATTTTTTCTATATGCAAAAATATCTTTAATTTTTTGTTGATGCTTAATGTGCCTTTCTAGGTTCCTTACAATATCTTTAAAGATCTATTTACTATAGGTGCATTGCCGTACTCCTTAATTCAATTTCTAAGTCTCAACGATAAGTCAAAAAAAATATCAATTAAAATTTATATCGTTACCTACGCAGCATAAACATGTATGCAGATAGACATCGAATCAGCAAAACCATGCACAATGTGGTTTAACGATTGAGCTGAAGTTTAAGCGTAAGTGTTTGTGGGTGCGTGCGTGCTCGAAACTTTCGAGCTGCAGTGCGCTGAAACAACTTTGCACTTCTTGGTATTCTTGTTTTTGTCCTGCCCGCAGTCGAGATTTAGCTCGTGGTAATCTGCCACGGTATATACTGTTTCCAAAATTAAGTTGTGAGAATTAATGTTTTGGTTTGTACTTTTACCAAAGAACATTGCATCCGTATATCGAGTTAAACAATGAAGATTGCTGCGAGTGGTGTCTAAATACTTTAGTAATCAATGCCACTAATTTTGTGAGTATAAAATTATACTCTTCTCTTCTGAATTCTAAGTAAATTAAAGATTACGCAATCGCACGAGAAAATTAGTCTTTTTGTTTTTGTCGAATTTCCAGGAATTGATTACAACGAAAATTGGAGACTCTAATAAGTTAAAGGTAGTGTTGGTTTATTACACTTTTTGTGTAAAAAGGAATTAAAGCATTTGGGTTACAATGTAAACTATTTCGCTTGCATGCTGGAAAAGGTTCTATTTCGACTGCCCGCCACGACAGGTTCTATTTTTTCTGCACGCGGAGAAGGTTCTATCTCGTTTGCATGCTGGAAAAGTTATAATGCGTTTGCGTGCGTAGAAGTTTATTTTCTTTGCTATTAAAAAATGTAATGATAATAATAGAAGCTTCTCCGCAAACAAAATTGTACCTTTTTCATCATGCAAACGAAATAGAATCTTTCTTGACGCGTATCCGAAATAAAACCTTAATTTTTAACGTTTAAAAGATAAAAGGACATTTTTGATGTTCTAATCGATAAGAAATAGTCTATATTTAACAATAAAATTAAAAGCTTTTCAAATATTTGAAAATTCTGTTAAATGGCTTCAAAACTTTTCTTTCATTTAGCGTCCGGATATTGGGTACTTTACCTTAGCGGTAGTAGTAGTTATTTTATCGTTTTTGTTATGATTAGATAAGGATAAAAATAAATATTATATTTATTTATCTTCTGCATGTTGATTTTCTCTCGCAATGTAGAGCATTGTATTTCTTATACATTTCATTTATACAATATTAATAAAAAAAATAATTTTATCACTACCGGACAATATGAGACGGGCAAAACGAAACAACATTTTTTTACTTTTTTTTTGTATTTTACCAATTTATGTTTATATATTTGATTTCTTTTTCAGAAAATATCTAAAATAATAAAATAACGGAAAGTTTATTCATGATAAATGAATATCTCCTTTAAATATTAAAAAAAAATCTTTTCCCCACGTTTTCTATTTTCCCTGGGTATTCTCGCATGTATTTATATAGTTATAGTTTGGTTTAATTACTAAAAGAACACAAAGCTTATGTTTTTTTCTTATACTTTTATAGAAGCGTTTTATATATTATCTTAAACAAAGATCAAATTAGTGTTTCTTTTAACCTTTTAAACATTCGATCCTATTCGACTTTTCCTAGGTATGTATATTTTATTTTTATTTAACGTCGCTCTATTTACGCCCCTGTTCGGTGACAATCATTGACAGAGGTCTACGAGATGTTACGGGACCTCCGGATTACGATCTCATCACTCTGCCAACCGAGCCACGGTCGACGTATGTATACCAAGCTTTAGTATTACAAAGTAAGATTCAGGTAAAGTAACTTAATGTTACTTTCAAATTAATTTATCTTCGATGAATATGTAAGAAAGGACGGTATGAGAATACCGGCTTCGATTCGAAATTTATAGAGCGATAAAACTATCAATTACAATCCATACTTTAGGAAAGGCCAGAATAGAAGTTGCTGCTTCCGGTATATCGCCATCTCACGAGGATTACCTTAAGACGTTCCACTATCTATAGATCGGACTAGATCGCGGAAGAAACGGTAGTTCGGCTCCTTTATTCTTGCGGCTCGGAGACTACATCCATAAAATAAATCTTCAGACCGACAGGAGTTGTCCACGTGTGGTACGGGATACAAAAGGAGAGCCCGGGAGAAAACGAGTTGTTCCACGTTTAATTTATTTTATTTAATTCATTTTTAAAACACGCTGGCCGAATTCGTTTAGATGCAGGTCGGCGAAGCCGTTCATACACTTAAGTGCGACTTTATACTTGCAAAAACGGATTTAATTATAGTTAATTGTTTTCCGCTTACTCTGGTTGTGTACGAGCTGGACTTGAGTTTTTCTAGATCTGAATTTTAGGTGATCTCTTACTGACTCGCGTACTTTTATAGAAGTACTCTGTAAAGTACTTTCATAAATTGGAAATCATATTCGAAAAAGCACCAGCTAAATAATGTGTTTGAATTTGGAATTATCATAAGGATTACTTTATCTTTCGAATGAAAAAAATTGTAGTTAGTCAATAAAATAAAAATCGAGGTTATTAATTTTCGATTCAATTTCAAATGGAAATTTTCCCTTAAATATCACAATTTCACTGCAGTTCTTTGTACTTTTTACCATGTTTTATAATTAAAAATTTAATCCATAAGATAAAGTTGACTGAGAGTTCATCAGTGCTTATTCAGCAAGTTCAATATTTGTATCTATAATTCGATATCAAGCTTAGCGACTCATTATACGTACAGTTCTCCTACTTGTTTAACTTTCCTGCTAAGGCAAGTTCCAAGTTTCATTATACTGGAATTCCGATAAATAAAACAATTTGTTGAACCGAAATTAATGCGCTACCATTTATGAAATCGTGCCAAGAATCATGATATTAAAATTATAATTTAAACTACAAAAATCATGAAAAATCTCCCAAATAGCTGTGCTGTAAAGCGAATATTTCACTGTATTCCAGCTGTTTTTCATTAAAATTCCTTAGAAATTCTTGCGTTCGCTTATCAAATTGGTTGTACTTTACCTGTGAAGTAAAGCTGAACCTCCAGAATCAGAGTTGCGAGAATCAAGATGAACCGCATAATGCTGATATTGAAGCTGAGGACTCAGCTTGTTTGTCACCTTTTCTGATGAATCTGCAAAAAGAATGTTAACACATGTAAACAAAATTTTTAAATAACAGTGCATTCGCGAATAATCAATAAGGATAAGAACGAAATTAACAAAGAAATATTTCTATGCATACAAATTAAATTTTTAACGTTTTATCAATACTTTCTTTGAGATAAAGGGTTATTTAGCTATAAACTTAGTTATACTGATAACGGAATATAAAGTGACTTCAAAAAACCCTTAGTTTCTTCTCCTCCTGTTTGGTGGACCTCACAAATTCAATTTAAAAGTGTTCTAGGTATATGATAGCTTATTATAATACTGTTAAGTAGGAATTATTTTACATTAAGCATTGGTTTTGTTCAAGATATATCATAAGTAAAACCTGTGACCGAGTTCATTATACTTAAATTTCTAAAAAAAATGCAACCTGTATTATTTCGAATTGATCATGGCGTGGATAAGTTAAGCGACGGATACGACTCATGATTTTTTTGGGAAAATAAATATATGTAAAAATTGTATATAGAATTGTGTATATATATGTAAATATATGTAAAATTGTCCCTACTTAAGGGTATTATAACCAATATTGTTATTTAGACTACTTTTGAATTAAATTCGGAAAGAGGCGAAATTTATCGTCACTGTTTGAAACCTTTAAAATATATTGTTTCAACTCTTAACGCCTAATTAAATTTATTCCTTCTATACTGATAATATACATATTTAAGCAAAATATATATAACAATATAATAAGCTTAATAGAAATAAACTGTAATTAATAATTCAAGAGAATTATCACAAACATTAAGCTATTTTCCTGACGGGCAATTAATGCTTATTGGATATTATTATAAACGTGATGCATAAATTTAATGATTTTAAAGTATTATTGCTTGAAATATTATAAATTTCAAGAAATAATATTAATCATATATTATTTATCCCTGACATGGAACTGCAGAATACATATTCATCTATTCGTATGTTCAATATTATTAAAGGCTATACAGATATATTATAATGGCCTACATTTACAATAGAATATATTTGAAGACAATGGAATATGAGAGATAGTGAGAAGACAGAAGATTAACAGCTATTTCCAATGTTGCAAAAGAATAACTATCCAACGATATACTTTACCAATGCTTTAGAGATACTTTGGATGAGAAAACAAAGCGGAGTCAGTAATTATAAAAACTTTCAGGAAGAAAAATAGTTTTGAATTTTGAAACGTATGTATTTCAAATTTACTAATTAAAACAAATTTACAGTTTCGAGAGCAATTAAAGGTGTGCTCAAAGTCCACAAAAGCATATTAAAACATCCATCAAATTATTAGAAAATCAAAAGCTAGTGCACCATGTATATTTTGCATTTTTGGTATGCTGCTATATGCTCTATCAACAGACTCATCATCAACGGCACTGGCTCGATAATCAAGCAATATCAAGGCAGCTTTTATGTACAGCCAATTTATCCGAAACATATTTGTGTATACAAATAAAAAGCTCGAGCAAAGATGACAAATAATTTAGAATTGGCATCCTAAAAAATATCGGGCACGCACAGTTATTTATACATGTGAAATACCTACTTTCAAGAACCTAAGTCCAGAAATAAATTATAATCAATCTCGCATGCATCGATTTTCAAACAATACTTTTTAATTTGCGCCGCTATTTAACATGTACCGAGAGCTTGAACACTGCTGTATAAGCTATTTTAAATTGCAGAGCGTTAAAGCCCTAAATAACGACCGAAAAATAAAACAAATGCTTCACAAAGAAACTCATTCATTTTCATTCCCAACTCATGTACAATTTACTGCCATATATCTTCTACCATTTCCAACAAAAAATCTCTATACAGCAGAAAACGAAGTAATTTGGTTGGGTGAGGCACAAAAAAAAATTAGCATATCTCTGGATGCTCGCATCTTTTCGCTACAATTACAAGCCATAGTAATTTACGTACAGCAGACTCAGACTTTTTTCCCCGAATATACAGATGTTCGCAGATGAAGCGGAATAAAACAAGAGGAATACGGAATATAAGAGCGAGAGAAAGGGAGAGAGAGAGAGAGAGAGAGAGAGAGAGAGAGAGAGAGAGAGGGAAAGAGAGATAGGAAGAAGGGGAGAGAGAAGAGCAAAAGTAAAAGCGTATACGAAGAACGCAGAGTAGAAAGAGAGGCGAATTCGACTGCGCGATTCAGTGGAAAACCACACGTGAGAAGACTTTTTGGGTGATATTAACGGAGAGGAGAGAGAGAGAGAAGAGAAAGAAGCCCGCTATTGCGGACAATGTTATACCGAGTACCACCCCTCTCTCTCTCTCTCTCTCTCTCTCTCTCTCTTTTTCTCTTCAATTCCTGAGCACCGGTAAGTACACGCGCTGCTGCATTTGTGTAAAAAAGTGTATGCCAGTGAAATGAAAGAGAAACACGTGGGATGGAGAATGGAGCGAAACAAAAAGACGGGATGAAAATAGACGGGGCGCACGCGCTGGTCCTAAAGATACGAATAAATGAACGCTATCTTATCTCATTTTCATGAACGGACTGAAAGAGCTGAATCGAGCAAATGGCTCTATTGAAAATTTAGCATTTTTATTTAAATGGAGAAGCGGAAAACAATTTTATTGCGTAAATTTGCTGAGCACTCAAATGATATAATAATTGTACACAGGCTCTATTTTTCGCAATAGTTGTAAATAGATGGAGTAAGGTGAATAATCGGAACGAATAAAAATTCTTTTGGAACTTTTATCGTGACGTTTGGGGAGATTTTGTACTCCCTTCTTTAGGCTGAACTGAATTTAGATTAAAACGTTTTACATCGCATTACTATTTGATCATTGATGACTTTGGCTAAGGATCAGTAGATTTTTTCTTTTACAAAGTAAATTTGCGAGAAGGTTATGTGCTTGTCAAATCCAATAAATTCCGTGCTGGACTTCTTACGTACCGGTAGAATCTAATTGAATGAAATTTCTCAGTCTTTTTTTATCTATCATTTAATATTTAGAATATATATTTCTATTTATTATGTATTATGTATTTATATAGTAAACATTTAAGTTTGTTTCAAATAATTCTAGAATAATAATGAACATTGGGTATAAAAAAAGTCAGCCTAATCAACTATCTAATACTAGCAAAGTCCTCTATCTATACTTATTATAAAATCAAGAGTATCAATATACGAAATTACTGTTCATTAGAGCAAGTATTAGCTCGAATTTGTTTGGAGATGCATGCATATAAATACAAGAGCAGTTAATTATCGGCAATCTTAAAGCAGGAATCGGCTAAAATAAAGACTCGGCGCTGTTTTATCACTAACCACCTGTTGTTGTGCTTGCATCGCTATAATGAAAATAGAATAATGTTTAACAAATGGCTAGATGTAGTAAAAAGTCGCGTTGATGAGGTAGTATGGATAATGGCTTTCGGCTTATCATTTGGAACATAACCATGGTAGTGTAATTTATCCCTCGGATAGCTTAATATCGAATTTGCTGCTGCAGTGCGCGCATTCTACAGATTGATGTTAACAAAATATTAGTAGTTGCTCTTTTCCATGGGTTTTGATATTCAAACTACGTCTTTGTTTAAACAGAAAAATTTATATAATTTATCAATATTATATTGTTTCTGGTTCTACAGTATATGCTAATGCATAATACCAAATAAAGTAATTTGTACAATGAAAACTTATACGCGTTCGGCCGCGTACAATAATAGTAATTTGAATTATAACCATGTAAATCTTAGCCTTTAAAAAGTTTGTGACATATTAGTTTAGCCTAGTTTTAACGATATATTTAAAAAAATAATATTTTGTTGTGGAGTATTCTGGAAGGACAGAATTATGTTTATATCGATAATTCATATGGAATACAAGCACATTGATTGATTTATTGACTTGTCGTTAAAAGAATAATTGTCATTTTTACCAACGTGACTCATACTACTTATTTATGAATGTAGTTAGTCGTCATCAATGGCACAATTATTTTACATTAATCGAAAATGGAGAAACTTTTTATATAACCATCGTATAAGCTCATTTTGTATTTATCAAATAAAAATTTTTAAATATCATGCAATCTAATAACTATGAATTCGTATCAGTAAAAAATAATGTGTATTTCTAGAGATGAAATGCAGGTAAAATGTCAAAAAAATTAAGAAAACTTCTTTTGAGCTTTTCAAATTCAAAAAAGACACTTTTTCATTTTTGTATGCGCAGATGTATTTTACGTTGAGAACAGGATAAACAAGTTTTCTTACACAGCCTCGTGTTTTTGTTTTTCTTTTTCACTAAGGACTAAAAGTACTTAGGTAGTTTTTCAAATGCGCTGACATGAATTTTTCTAACTAAACCAATTTTGAGAAATACGAATACCAACGAAGCATTATGAATTTTTTAATAATGTAAAAAACAAAACTTTTTGAATAATCTCCAAGAAAAATGTGAGCTTTTCAAAACTAGCAAATTGATTAAAATATAAGATGATGAAATTTCTAATGACACTGCCTTTTATTGCTCCACCGCGTTAATAGATCGAAGAGTAGGAAGAGAGAAAAAAAACAGGAAAAAAGTGTGCTATGGAGATAAAGAGTAATCGGAAAGTTCAATCTTAGACTAAAGTTCGTCATTAAAGATTTTTCTCCGCAGTCGACGATCATTTAAGCGCGTCGACCGAGTGTGTGCGACTGTGTCAAGACCTGCAGTGAAAAAAGAGCTATAAAGAGAGTATAAGGAAAAGTGCTCCACGCGGAAAAGGACGGAAAGTCCCAAGAAACTTATACTCCAAAGACAAAGGAGAGGAGGAAAACTATATGAAGCGATCGATGGGAATAAAGCCTATGTAGCGAATATATGGCGGAGAGAGAGAGGGAAAGCTGCGCAAGGATGGACAAAGACTGAAAGAAAAATACAGAGATTATCAGAGAGAACCGGAGAGAGTGGAGAAGAAGAAGCAAGACTATGCGCAGGTATGAAAAAATGGGAGGCGAGAGAGAGAGAGAGAGAGAGCGAAAGGGATTTACGGAAGCGAAATGAAAAAGAGCCGTGGGCTCGAGTCTGCCTGGGCTCTCTATATATCGCGAGAAAGGTCAGAGGTAGCTGGCGTGCCCAGGAGGGAGGGTGGAGGGGCGGCAGGCAGGGAAGTCGAGTGGAAACCGTGAGATAAATGCGCGACAGCATCGTAAATGTATATCCCCCAAAAAATGACCCCTCGAGTACCCATATAAACACGGCGCGCGTGCTCGCCAGCCTCCTCTCGTTCGAGGGAGAGAAGATGCTTGGGGATGACCTGCGTCTCGTGAAATGATTCCGCGGGGCGGTACGGGAGGGTAACGAAAGCTTAAAACCCTCGTCGACGACGTTCGGCTGCTCAGAGGTGGCGACTTTTTCCCTCTTTCCACCTATTTTTTTTTTGTTTGTACGCCTGCGCTCGCCCCCACCCCCCCCCCCTCTCCCGAGTACCTTCTTCGCGTGGACAGTGGGAGCGAGAGAGAAACAGAGGGAGAGAGAGAGAGAGGGCTGAGTTCGTAACGACCCATAAATTCTGTCCCAGTTTGCAGATGCGAGAGGATATGCTGCTTTATACGCGCAAGCGTGCGCGTACGCTCGGAGATAAGCGCTTTAAAAAAATGAAAATCAGCAGTAAAGTTTATGTTGTGATTCCCACGTGCTGCCTATTGATTTTTCTTCTCTTACTCTCTTTCTCTCTCTCTCTCTCTCTCTCCTGCTTTCTCGTCCTCATCGTCTGTCCCTTTCTCTCTCTCTCTCGCTCTCTCTCTGTTTCTCTCTCGCTCCGAATAAG
>UELU01143338.1:29135-117618 GCA_900490025.1 Megastigmus dorsalis
CTCTCTCCTGCTTTCTCGTCCTCATCGTCTCTCCCTTTCTCTCTGTTTCTCTCTCGCTCCGAATAAGTGCGCGACGACAAAACGGTGCAATAAAGCTCGCCTTCTCGTTCCCTTTTTTTTTTCTTTCGTCATACATGCGTAGGTGAACTTTACGATTAGGAGTTGTTATTTGAGTAGAGAGCCCCGCGTGAGTATCTAAAATGCTTTTCCGTTTTTTATGATAGCGAACGGGGTTATTCGTAGGGTACTTAATTATCGAGGATGTATGATAAGTTTTCTGCATTTTTTATGAGCTTGTAAATTTAATAACGCAATCGCGTGTTCGACCCTTTCTTTTAAATTCAATTATTCTGAAAACTGGAGAAAATATGGTTGGATGCAGTGAATTTTCGAAAATTGCGAATAGATCTTTATCTTAGCTTTGAGTACACTCATAATATGGAATATTTTAGGTGCGCCCTGTTTTTATAATTTTATTACACCATTTGCATTGTTTACATAATAATTTTGCCCGAGTGGAGAGTTTGAAAGTAAAAGTAATAAAAAATGGATTTTATTCGTTCGTGCAGGTTTTTCTTAATTTATGCACAACCATTATTGTACTGATATTAATCGAATTCCGATAATATTGAGTATTGTTTGCCGTTAAGCGGAAAAAGAAATAAAATCAATAAATTATTTTATAACTTTAGTACACAATTTATTTGCACTAATTAATTTTTTAACAATGAGCCAAGCTTAAAGTACAAGCTTCGAAATCAGTCGTCAGAGCTGTAGTATAAATAGCATTGGTCAATTAAGTATGCCCAAGGGACGCGCTAACCAGAGCGCAGGATTTCAATTAAATCCATTGGACAGCGGTTTCGTAAGTTTCATTATACCGATCGGTTCTCGTTAGATCAAGTGCAATTGAATGTGTAATTCGCAAAGGTATTAAGAACACTGGACTGTTGCAGCTTTTCTTATAAATAATATCTATTGAATATTCTTAGTAGACTTTAATAAATTATGTGCACTCATAAAATTCTATTAATTATATCACAACAAAACTCAGTTTACATTGGCTTGTCGAGAATATTACTTGTGAAATAAAATTTGTTGCTCTTTTTTACGAAAACAACTACCAATTTCTTTATTCCAACTATATTTTCAGCGCAGCGTCGAAAAAATCAGTATTTAAAATTCAGATTCATATTTCACAAAATGACACTTTTATGCGTAACAGTAAAAGTGACATTTACAATTTGTTCACTCTTTACCTTTTATAATCAATAAATCGAGGCTGTCGGGATAGCGATAAAAAACAAGACAGATAAACAATAAAAATCAGTGCGATTCAAGATTTACTACTTCCAAGAAGTTCCATATAGCTCTCTCTTTCTCTCTCTCTTTCATGGCTTCGGTTAAAGCAGTAACCGTCTTTCAGCGCATACGTATTTGTGCAGGTTCTTCTATACGCGCAGCATAAACTCCCGATTCTCGGAATGATTTGCTGCTTCAACTTATTGCAGCGTTAATTTTTAATGGATCGGAATTTCCGCGAACTTCGATATTTACAATTACACGAAAAGCAGAACGCGAGTCGAGATAGAGACGTGAGCAGAAATCGGAATATTCATCTCAAGTTTACTCCAAAACAAACTGCAATAAACATAAAACTGTTTAAATATATTTCGGTGTTCTCATCTCTCTCTCTCTCGCTCGGTAGCAATCAAGTCACACGAAACAAGCAACCAGTCAAAACGGCTGCACGTCGAAAATTTCGACAATTCCGTACGGCTACCATATCCCCGCCGCAGAGCACATTCAACTCACGTAGCCGACTTAGAAGCGGAAGCGCAAGAACGACACGTCAGATGATAATTCGGCCCCCGGCGCGGGCGAGGGGTTGTACAGGGGCAGGGAGAAGCATCGGTCGTAAATGATTCGAGGGCTACTATCCCCCCGTCCGCGCGACCATCAATATGCGGAATAATCAAGAGCATAAATATTACAGCGAGATATAGGCGGACTGCGCGGACGAGAGAGTCGCTGCTTCTGCGAGACTCTACAACAGCAGGCTTCCACCGTTAAATATTGAACAGGATGTCCGGGTGGCGTTTGCGTGATCCGACGCGTGCGTGCGCGCGCGCGCGCACAATTACAAGTTTTCGGAAATGAAAATTTGCATGCGAGCGCCGCAACCTGCAACACTACGTATATATATACATGTGTGTACGATCGTGAGCTGCACGTGTGCGGGTTGTATATATACGGTAACTTGGTTTTGCAGCGTTTGCGAGAGAGAGAAGAGAGAGGGAGAGAGAGAGAGAGAGAGAGGATACGGATGCGGCGAAAACGAAAGGGTCCGCGAGGGTTGGGAAATGCACTTATATGTACGTGTGCGTAGCAGCAGTCCTCCCGGGCAATGGTCATATGGCGGAGCGCACCGACATTTCAATGGGTCCATTATTCTCGTCCGACGAAAGAGATAGTCCGAGTTTATCTGTCTATCTCGTTCTCCCTCCTTCTCACTAGGATACGCAACTTTCTCTCTCTCTCTCTGTCTCTTTCACACACACACACAGACGCACGTGCACGCAGGTGCAATGCATGTATGCATAGGCGCATAGTCTGTCTGTCTTTCTCTCCCTTTCACTCTCTCTCTCTCTCTCGCTTTGGGCGCATTCGAATTGGAGCCGCAGCCAATTAGCGCATAACGATGCAGTCCCGGTCCGCGGTCCGCGCGCTAATTAATTCCGATTCGAATACTTTGTCTTTGGCTAAGAGAGAAGCGTATATAGTATTGGCTCTTCCCAAACCATATTCTCGAGCGAATAATTGGCGAGCGCGCGACTCTGGCGCATTTCTCTTTTTTCGAGTTTCATAAGCACTTTTATCGAGTTTATACGTTAGGGAAAGTTTCTTAGACGAGAGGTCCTGGATGAGGCTGTTTTCGTGAGAGACAGAGAGAGAGAGAGAGAGAGAGGGGTAGAGAGAAAAGAGAGCTCTCGCCTATTATTTTAAAGCTGTAAGACTGTGTTCACGTAGTTCTAATCCTCGACTGCGTGTTATTTGCATGGGCATAATTTATGCTCCAATTTTCGTTGAGAAGATTAAAAGATTCGGGTCAAGAGCAAAGATAAAATGTGAATTTATTACAGGGCTTATTATGTTTACCCGGCGTCTGACGACACCGGGGTCTATACTACTTGCATCTTTTCTCGCGCAAAGCATTTACTGCACTCCGTTCTTATTGCATATTTCGTATGTGCGTTTTTTTTTAATTTTAAAGTGTGTACGTGTCTATTTTAAAAGAAAAAATACTTATTTTAAATGAAAGTTGCACAATTTATTATTTTATGACACTGTGTGCGAAAAGCTGGATTAATCGCACGCGGAAAAAAGACGCATGCGTTAGGCTTCTAGCACGTTCTGTCATAAAATACGGTTCGATATACACGAGCGAGAAATAGATTTCACCCTTGTGTGACCTTTTCACACGAGGGCAAAATCACTTTATCGCTCTAGTATAAATATACTATTGCTATGCTACGGTAATAAGATAATGGTTCTATTAATTTAATTATAAGAGCATGCTTTACCGCTTCAAAATGAAATTACAACGTAATTTGAATTCGTAAGACGTTTAAAACGATATTATTATCAAACAAAAGCAATTTTAATAAATAGATTAAATTTTTTTATACCAAAAATAGGTTAAACAAAATCATAGTTTGACTTTGAGATAGATCTAAGGGATTAGAGTGACCTACATACGGCTATGCATTATTAGACCATGAATTTTGATTACCTACATGTTTGTATGCTACACATGATTTAAAAATATGAGTTTGCACCATTTTTTATTTTCCTTAATTTATTTTACAGCTAAAATGAGTTAATAATCAAATTTGTTATAAATTAAAGTTATAAATGAAATTTGATAAAAAAATATATTTATTTTCAAGTTCGTATAAATAGGATGTCCATAATTAATAAAATTAAATATAATAATAAATATTATATGATTCTATGAAAATTTATTTTAACATTTATTTTACATTTGTACTCGTTTGAAACTTCGATTATAATATTTCAAATATTACAAGATCATTTCAGCACGCATATAAAATAAAAATGGTTTGAATCAATGCAAAATGTCGATATCTCATTTGCAAATTTCTTTTAAACCATTTATTTTAAAATTAAAAAATTTATTTTATCTATTATGATACTTTACAAATTAGAATTTTAAATTAGAAATTTATTCTGGGAATTAATCGCCTATAGATTCTCCGTATTACGTAGGAATGACAGCTTATTTGTTGGCATTCTCCTTTATAACTTTACTAACGCTTACTTATCTGTCCAAACTATTAATGAAATGGTAATAGAATTTTACTTTCATTAGCTTCTAACCGAAATCATGTAATTCCCACTTCTGTTTTCGGAATCCAACATTTCCAGAAACATGAATATTCACAACTAAAGCCGTGCTCTTCCCATGCTGTTGACCGAATCGATTTTTATGAATTTCCAAGAACTCAATTACGTAGCCCAATTCAACAACTCCATTTATGGAACTTTGCGAGGGTCCGTAAAAAAATCACGTCATAAAAACTTTTCAAATTCTTCGCCTCGTTAATGTATTAAAGATCTACAAAGCCCATAACACGCCCGAGCAAAGCGAATCTCGTTCTCCGGCTGTAAAAAAAATTAAACTATTCCGAGGAAAGCCAATGGCAGAGGAGATAGAAACGGCATAGAATCAAGCCGAGAGAAGACCTTCCAATCATAAAAAATAATCGCCTCGCGCATTAGCAAACGGGGTATACGCGTGTTTCCATTTTCACGGGACATTGTCCGCGTTGTACCGCCTTCCACTATCAGTCTTGCTCTCCTGCAACTCCTCCACGCACACCTGTATATCGCCAATTTAACTTTGTCCCGGGCGCCATGCTGCGCGCGTGTACCTATCCTCCGGCTTATCTGCATTCCAGAATGAGTCCGAGCCCATTTCTGTGCATCCACTTTTACGAGCGGTCGACTCCATTTTCTCGAGGCTCTCTCTCTCTCTCTCTCCATCCTTCTTTTCCTATATACCCTTCCCTTCCTTCCTTTTTTTCGCAGAAGGAGCGGAGGACGCACGCGCGCGGCTCGATATCCTCGAGGAGAGCAGAATGAGAAACGCGAAATTATTCCCTCACGTATCCTCCTTCTCTCATCCCCTCCTCTCTCCTCTTCGCCTATCGCCATATCTGACGATCCCGACGAACAATGTCGCTTCTTATCTGCTTCTCTGTCTTTTCTCCTGCTCTTCGCCCTCGGTCGACCCCCCAAACATTTGCATGCCGAAGAGTAGTACGAGGGAGGGATCTATTTTGAAAAGGAGCAGAGGCGAATTCGCGATTGAGACGAATTATATCGGGCATTCGAAAAGAGCTCCTGAGATGATTAAATACCTGGGTATTAACGAGCAGCCTTTTTAGCAAATGTTAAATGACGGTTAATAATGTTCTTTCCCTCCTCTTTAAAAGTTGAAACGTGGCGAGGATTCTTGTTTTACAATTTGAAAGATGTTTATGTTTCGCAGTAAGTTTTCAGCTTCTTATCTGACTTTTGTAAAAGTTGAGATTTGCAATAAACATTGCAAAGTAACTCTGGGATGCGAAAAATTCGTAGAAATACTTTTAGACTACTTTTTCTTGTTTTTTTTTCTTATTTAAGCTTCGGACGATGGAGTCTGAAAGTTTCTTTGTTGAGTGCATTTTATTTTCTGTTGTAACGAACTATTATAATATTGCTGGAATTTACAAATCATTTATAGCAAAATAATTGTCTATAAATAGTAAATTGTGAAATATAAATATTACTTAGAGCTGTTTAACAATGCTAATTGTTCCAGATACCTCACGTCCCCTGTGACAATTATTATCAATTAATTTAAATTAAATTAATACGAAACTTTTCGCTGTATACTTGAAGATGAAATTTAATAGAATTTATCGATTCTCAGCTAAGTTTGACAAAAAATTAGATTTGTACAATTATTTTGTAAGATGGATTGTGTAGGACAACGTACAGTCACGAAACCTTACAGATGAGTATAATAGATTAAAATCTATAAAAATTACGATAACTGTAACCTGCACATACGTGATGGTGTAAGCCTAAGGTTAGGACGGCTTGAGCTCCATTAGAAATATGTCAGGGTCATGATCTGATACTGAGACCGACCGAGGAACCGGAGGTGCTCTTGACGAGGCAGAAGAGATACAACTCCTCTATAAACGAAGAATTGGAGAGTTCTATGCTCACTCCTGAAGGATGGGAACGAGGGCGAAACTCTCATTCTAGGGATACCCCAGTCCGGTATTCGCGTGATCGCCGGACTAGGAGACAAGACCTACTGCGGTATTGCTAGAGTGGTATATAGGTACACAGTGTCGGAATCGGGGTAGACTGCGATATTAGTGCACCGGAACGGTTTTGAAGTCAAAATGGTTCTCATGAATCTCTTCATTGCGCCGATTGATCTAAGCACTAATCCAAGAACGTTGACTTGTTAAAGAGAAGGCAAGAGGACTATGAGGCGGAAGGGTTTTAAGAGACTCAAATGCAGTCAAGGTGAGGGCCTGCATTCTAACCATGCAGTTACAGATGCAAACCTCCATAAGTTAAAAAAAAAAACAGTGAGTGGGAGTGGCATCCGCGTATCTTCCATATGATAGACTGGAGTACCGACAAGAGAGGTAAACAGACTGGTTGAATACTGCGAGGAAAAGGAACCTCTGATGGTTGGATGCGATACTAACTCACATCAACTTATGTAGGAAAGCTTAGACACCAACGACTGCGATGAGACTCTCCTGGAGTACTTAGATACTATCAGTCCAGAGAACGTTAACCAAGGTAAAAAACCAACATTCATTAACAAGGTAAGAAGAAAGGTAATCGATATCACTCACTGTTCTCAATAAATAATTACCCTTCTCTTTTATATCATGCTCAAATTCATTTTACAGCTCTTTTAGGTGTTATAAGTGCGAGGGAAAGAGTTATGAGAAACCCAAGGCTAACGAGTTGGATTGTTTACAGGGATGCTCAACGAGGAAATCACAAGGACTTTCCATAAAGAAGCAACACTAAGACTGAAAAAGGTCGGAAACTGAAACCGCACTTGGGATGCAAAGGGCATTCTTCGAGGCATCGGAGCGCAAAAATAGGCCCATCCGCAACACATAATAATAATATTAAAATAAGCCCATCTTATCACGAAATTTATCTTCGAAAGTTATAAATTTCGAGATTTTATCATAGTACACAGGGAAGGAAAAAGGAAAAATTAAGTTTAAGATCTTAACCCAAAAGTTAAAAAGTTACATCTTAAAACGTAAAAGATTGTCGCGGATACATAATATGCAAAGAAAAAGTTGCGGACCAGCGAAGTAAAAATAATGTCTCGTTTATTATCCCTACTTTAAAATTCATTTCTTCTTTTTTAAAGTAATATAAAATTGTTTTACAGTGTCAAACTTCTAACAATTAACTTAATATGAAGCGATAAATAAAACTATGATACACCTAGTAGTCCTAATATGTTGTAATCCTATTTCCCTTAGAAGTAATAACTTAATGGCCTTCCTTCCTTTCCTTCACACGGCATAAAAGTACTTTTTAATTTTCAGAGAAATTAAAATAAATATGTTTTGTATTAAATTAAATTGTTACTGCAGTATTTCAGCGAGAATAAGCTTGCTGTTTACAGCAGATTTATTTCATTCTTTCTAAAGCAACTATAAAATTAGAAAAAATATTAATCCTAATATTTTTTAATAACGTTAAAAGTTACTATTTCTATATCATCTAGGAATTCAGCTATACTATTTTTCATTTTCATAAAAACTCAACTGTAAATGAAATACTGCGATTAAGCTAATAAATCAGTGCTTTTGTTTCATATTTGTAAAGGAAGTGCATTATTTAAGAATAATGTTATATTTCACTTTGTAATAAGCAAGGCATAAGAAGTTTCAGTCGGCGGACGTGGCGTAGGTAAAAACTGAGTAATGTTATTAGTAATTTATAGGAAAAACGTTAACGAAGCTGTGCCACTGTTTCAGAGCTTGTTCACGGATAAATTAAAAATAATGACGACGCCGTATCATCGTGCAGAAATGCTGGTAATCACGTTGCTGTTCAGATACATAATTGAATATTATGTTTTTTTTTAAATATTATGAATTATTATATTCTTTGAATTAATTTAATTTTAATTTTTTTATAAGTAAACATTTATCGATATTGAGAAATAGATCATTTATTAAAGTCCCCATTAAAAGTATAGATAACAATAAAAGAAATAATAAATAAAAGGAGTGATCACTAAGTACCACCTAGTGTGGCGTATTGAACTTAGTTAAAATCCGTAACTTCAAATATTTACACTTATTTCTTTTTAATTTTGTTTATTGGTTTTGATTTTGGTAGACAAGTAGTTAAGTGATGTTATTGTTTAATTTATATTTATTTTAATCTTTAATTAGATTTACGCACTACTTAATCTATTACATGCAGTACAGATACAAACTCCAAGTAAATAAGTACATATAATTTGCCATTTTTAAGATTATGACCAATGTAATGTGCTTCAAATGAGAACATAAATTTATACAAAATTAATAATAAAAGTGAAATAGAAGGATAAGAATAGTAAATAATCACATATTTAAAATTAGTTTTAAGAAGAAAACATGTGTTTGGTCATAAACACTACTTTTGTTTCGTAGGCATGTCAACTTTATTAACAGATATGCTAGCAATTAAGAGAGTCAACAAACAATATCATCTAGGTGACTTGCTTAAAGCTCTACATGATATAAAGAAGAATAAAGTATCTGTAAGAGAAGCTAGCAGAAAACACAAGGTGCCATTCTCCACACTATGGTCAAAATATAAAGGAATATATCCTGTTGAAGCGAGATCAGATCCAAGCACCGTATTGTCTAATGAAGAAGAGAACATTTTAGTGGTATGGATATTACATCTGAGAAGAACTGGTTTTTGTGTTAATAAAGAACAGTTGTTAGATAGTGTGCATGCGAGTCTGATTTGATGAAGTGAAAGAATATTTATCTTCAAAAAATCTCTTAGAAGTAGATGATTCAAGAGTTTTTAATTTTGACGAGTCTTCTTTCTTACTGAACCCTAAGCCTAAGAAAGTGTTAATAAGTAAAGATCAGAAGTCTGCATCGAATGACTGGTGATGATAAGGAGTGCCTCGCCGCTCTACTAACTGGTAACGCAGAAGGGCAATTACCACCACCATTGATTTTATATGCATATGAAAGGATTGCAAATGCATTCCTACTTGTGATATACCTTATATTTACTTATAATAAATAATTTATTGTACGGTAGTAAAAAAAAACAATATTATTTATGTAATAATAATAAATATTATGTATTTATTAATAATAATTGTTATTTATTGTATTAATAGATTAAATGTTAATAATGAGAAGGTTAAATATATTTTTTTCCTGATTTTTAAAGCATGTATTTCATGTGATCAGGAATAGGGTACTGTTTGATCAGAAACTACGTCCGCATGCGATTAGTCTGATCAGGAACTGCTCCCCGGACATTTTTTCATATTTTCATTAATTACTAATTTATTTTCCAAGATTTTTTTTTATTTCAACGTATTAAATTAAAAATTAAACTTGGATAAAGTTAAATAAAATCTCATGCTACTCGTCTAAGATATAAAAAATACTGCACGTTTACGCTTAGTTGATCCGGAACTACGCCCTTCACGGTAATAAGCTTTTGATAATATAAGAAGCATTTAAATACAATTTATGCAATGAAAAACATCATTCTTTGATCTTTCAGTACCTATTTTTTATTTAATTTTCATCTTTGTGAGAACTTATTTTCACGTTTATGTAATAGGCGTTCCTATTATTATAATTTTTTTTAATGAAAGATTATTTGACTTTATAATTTATTATTTAAAAGACAATTATTAACATTTCTCTAACTTGTCAAAAAAATTCATTATTATCCAACAAATAGGATAAGACATCAATTATATTATAATTATAAGTATAAAAGTGAAGACAATATAATTTTATTAAAATAATAATGTTAATAGTGTCTTTAAAGTTTTCTCAAAAATATCTCAGAACGTACTTTAATAAAACATATTTAGTTTAGATGTATTGTGATCTTAATTTATTCAAATTTTTGTAATTATAGCGGAGATCTGATAAGTGTTATGACAGCTATATATTTTTAGAAAATATTATACTGATTACAAGAGTACAGTCTGAGTAAAATTTAAATACTTAATATTCCGAGTGTTAAGTAAACGAAATGTACGTAAGGAAATTTGATTTAAATGTTTAAAACAGAATTAAAACTTCTAAAAATGCATGAAACTGACTTATATTGTTTTACAAGGGCAATCAGAAACTCTTTTGAAAAATACCTTTTAGTAACGAAAGAATTAAAAAAAACTTGTGATTTGACTATCTTTTGAATCAGTGTAATAAAGTTTTATAAAGGATTGATTCAGTTATGATAAATCGGATGTTCACGTACTTCGTTTCCACTCTGAATAAAAAATTCAGCGCTAATTCCGAATTCATGAAAATCAAAAGATTTTCGTTAGTTGGTTAGATTATTGTCCGTTATTGCATAATGAAGTAGTACCAAGATCTAGTTTTTTCCGCAAGCTCCGTGAGAGTGAGCTTTTCTTAAAATGATTTTGACTAATTCGCCTTTTCTCACTTCTGGATAACAGAAAACGAATAGCATTGATGAAAAACACAATTAGTTAGTAAGCAATACTTCTGAACTTTATTTAAAACTACCGTTAAGATAGTAACATAATTTTTTATAGGGGTTGGCGATTTTATAAAATAAATAAGCTTCTTTAACTATTGAAAAGTTCATAACACTAATTTGAATTCAATTTTATATCATATGTTAACATAAAATCTTTGAAAGTAAGCTATCGTTTTTCCTCAATAGAATCGCTAACTATTGATTTCTTATGATTATTTGATATAGTTTTTCCTTTTAAAGGATGAAAAGTTCAATCTACGATTTCGTTAAGTGTCCGTCATTTTTTCTAAATTCGTATTTTTTGTTACATAATTTTCAATGGTGTAGGTTTTACGCGTTTAGCTTTGAGGACAATTTCATTTGTACCGTTAGGATCCACCTTTATCATGAAAAAAATCACCAGCACACCAGCATCGACTTTGACAAATACCCGTCCACATCTAGCCGAGTGAAAGCGCGTCAGCTATTCCGTAATTCCTCGTGCCACGTTCTGGGTGGATTCCGCAAAATTTTTGTCAACCCAGTCGTTCCACTAACTAGGTTTTTGAAAGGTCGGCAGCAGCAGAGCAGCTCTGCTACTTGCTATAAACGCGAGCGGACGTGTGTCTTTGCGATGAAATATCCGAATGAGAGAGAGAGAGAGAGAGAGAAACGATATAGGTACGAGAGTATTATAGAGGAAGGCAGACACAGTGGCGTATGGTTTTTCGTCTGGGACGCGCCTGCCTAGAGAGGGTAAAAGCTCCGACGAGTCTCGCGGCGTATTTACATACAGATACGTTGGGAACATCGCGTCGAGTTTGCGGCTAGGGGCCTCTCGCTCGTCTGCACATTTCCCCGACGCGCCGAAATGGGATTAGGCAAAATGTTCATCGGTGACAAGAGGAACGCGAGCATAATGACTTTATGCCGATGGCGCGAGCAGCCACACTCGAACACTCGCACACATGCATGCGCGCGCGCGCGCGCAGCGAAACTGTGCGAATTACCAAAGCTTCTGTCTCCCTTTATCCCCTCTCCCTTTCTATGCGGTGCCGCCCCGAAAAGACCAAACTGCAGCTCTATAATTGTTTCTGATATACAAAGGGAGACGTTGCTGCGCGTTTACGAGAAAAAGGAGGATGGAGCAGCCTCGACCGCTCGAATAATTATGCGCGAAGCATTATTCGATAGTGCAGAAGTTATTCGGCTGCGCGTTAGCTGAGGTTGGGGATTCGGACGCGGTGAGGGTCTGTTGCTGTTGCGACGTTCGGCCGGCAGTTAGTTGTGCACTGCGATAATAACGGAATTTGTCGACGGATTAAGCGCACTCTCGTAATGTATTTGCAGGACTTTAGCGATTATGCGATTTTTTGATTATACTTTAATATGCGACCGATGCAATTGCAGTTTAGGGCAGACTTTAATATGCGCTCGCCTCAATGGTGGTTGAGGGATTTAATGTTGCTGGGGGATAGAGTGGAGCGAGTCCTTTTTTCAAATATTATATTAGCTACTTTGATGTTCACTTTGCTTTTCATCAAATAACACATAAAGAGAGAATCTTGACAGGCTGAGCTCTTTTTAAACCCGTCAGTTTCAGCTCTATGCGGTGCAGAAAAGAGTGTATAATGTACAGGTATATATAATAACTACTAAAATTAAAATCCTCCCTCTTCGGTAAATATCGATTACCTCACTCTCTATATCAGGCTAATAGCATCATAAAGGCGCAACACAAAAAAGAATAATCTGGATCGCTCACCTCCCTATTTTCCTTTTCTCCCTTTCTCTCTCTCTTTCTCTTCCGTTCCTTCTTTCAGCTATTAGCTGGCTGGCAATAGAGAAAGAGCGACAATCTCGAGCTCATCGAACGGGCCGATAAAGCTGCTATACCGCAAAAATAGAGTCTCCTTTCTCTTTCCCCCAGTCTCGCGCGCTATGAGCATTCTGCACGATCGATCCACCAATAATTAATCTGTTGAAACCTTTGGAACGAGCGTCATCAGTTAGGTGGGATTACCTTAATCTCCCCCCCTCCCTTATACTCGCGTGCGGCGTCTCTGCTCCTCTGGATGGAGACTATAGGAAGGCAAAGGAGAGAGAGAGAGAGAGAGCGAGAGGGCATTAGGCGCGTTTTTGTGCGGTTTCCGCGTGCACACTCGCATCGCAAGCTCTCGATTACCGTCGACGCCGCAGACGTGCGACGACGCTGATTTGGAAGTCGTTCGCGCTTCGACTCTGTGCTGGCGGCTATATACCGAATTATGGTGGAAGGGTTGCGGAAGTATAGGCGTTAGCGAAATTGTGGAAACGCGCAAAGGCAGCAGAAGCAGCAGCAGCTCAAAAGTGACCCCAATCTTTTACTAATCTTTCTGCTCAGTCGCGCACGTGCTTTCATGTCGCGCTCTCTATACGGTTAATCGCCCCGAAGGAAGAAGAATGCGCGAATGCTTCGATCTCATTCTTTCGGTTGCCGTGGCTGCCGCTGCTGCCCCCTTCTTTCGTGCTTTTTTTTTTCATCGATGGGAATCTCTTCGAGTTCGAGCTTTTACTTTACGATGGACATTATAGCGTGTGGCGTGTATTGTAGTTATTGGGTAGTGGTTCGTTCGTCTGAAATAGCTTGTCGTTTATCGAGATTTCTTTTTACGTTTAATTGAATTTTCGAAGGCGAAAAAAAGAAGAGGGAGAGCAGGTTTTAGAAGGAAAGCTGCCGAGTAGTGCATCGATATATACTCTTTTTAATGGAATATAACCAGGTGATTTTTTGAATGAAATGTAAATTGAATGGATAAAAGCGAAGAAATGGAACAGTATTATTGGGAATCCTCATATAGGTATATAATTAATCAAATTATTGTCAAATTAAAATTAGAAATTTCCGTCATTTAATCGTTAATTCAGCTTCCTTAAAAATGTTTTTCGAGTAAGGGTGATAACATTTTTCTTTTACTAAACATTTTTTTTACAAGGTAACTAGATATTATCTCTAGTTTTCTTTGTTATTTTTAAATAAAAACTGTCCACTTTCTACTTCTGATTATTAAATAAGCTTCTAGAACGTAGTAAATGCTCATGAAATATTTAAAACAGAAAAAAGTCAACTTATGCAAAGTGGAGTAAAATTTCATTCATGTTTGCTTTATATTTTATACTTCTTACGTGACTCGAACTCACGTGAACGGATTATCTTCCCAGAAATAAGCGATAGATTATGTAGAAGAATAGCAATGATTTTATTTTATGCGAATGGTATTTCGGAAAATAAAACGAATAAGACGATACAATTCGTTTAGAGTTTAACGATGAATAAAGGTAATAGTGAGGGTCAAGCAATTCGTCCAATACGAAGAAAATATTAAGCTATAAATCGAAGAAAGCGTTATCTTTAGATACGAGATTCGCAGAGAATTTTTATACGCCCTAGCCCCTATACATACTGATTATTCTTTTTATGAATCCATAAAATTCTAATTAAGGTTAAAATACAGCTAAAAATAAACACGTAACATTTTCACAAATCAATCCACTTAAATATATCGCTTCATTTAATTCCATTTGAGTATACATAATATATTTCGTTATCTCCGTTTACAGAAAAAATATTTCCTTTTCATAAAAGCAATAAAAAATGTTTCTTTGTCTCTCTCGAAGTTCTCTACCTATATGTGATTTTACAGTTACAGACCGTGACCAAACATTTGAAATTGACCATATAGGACTTTAAGCACCTCTCGGTATTGGACTACTTTCTTTTCAGCCTTTTTTATTGGTAATATTGAATCGCTTAAAAGTTTAAAACTTACAGTTTTAAATAAACTGCGAACGACTTTGTAATGCAATAAACTTATTTTAGCACAGTTCCGCAACTGTGCAGATGTTCGAATCTAAAATACTTCAGTTTCTTTACAAAAATATCCCTTGGAAAGTTTTTCACGTCATTTCTCTACTGCATCGAGTTTATATATTGTCACTTGTTTCTTTGTGTAGATAAAAATTTCTCAAGATTATTAATAATCCCATATAAATTACGATAGTTTGTCTGATTATTTTTCTAACAACAATTCGTAAATGAATCAATTTTTAATGTTTAATGAAAGCTACGTTCAATTCAGTCAGATAATATGTCATATTTATTATATTAATTAATTAGAAAGTAGTTAGATTTATATTGACTTCTCGTAATAACTGACATTATCTTAAATAATTAATAATTATTATCGTTTTTATATGAATAGTAGCTCGGATGCTACATCGTACTATTTTTTATATAGTTCTAAAACAGCAGACTTAATGAAATTTTATAAGCTACTTAGTCTTTGCTTTACTTTCGAGAGCCTTTGAAAGCGGCTAAAACCTGCTAATTATTGAACAGCCTCTATTTACAGTCGAGGGAGAATTTCACAGAGGGCATTTGTCATCTGACCCGAAGCGCTTTGTATAAAACAGGTCATTTCTTCAATATGATTCAATGGAAATTTAATTAGCTCGTATATAATATACAAAGACAGGATCGCGTTGGGTATACGGTTTTATCGTGGAATTCACCAAGCCAACCGACAAACACCGACAGCAGCCTGCACACAGGAATCGACGCAAAAACCTACCCTCTCGCGTTTATATAAAGAGTAGCGTTGGCCTTTTGCATTTTGAATCAACGATAAACGACCCCGTGCACCAGCAGCAGCAGCAGCAGCCCACGTCGAAACTACGAAAATTCTTAAACTGATTTTCGAAGCTGTTATCGCGATGGCCGGAGATTGACCGAGCGCTCGTCGATTTATGCACGAGCTGCCAGCGAAAAAAAAAACGAGAAGAGAGAGAGAGAGAGGCTCGCCTCACAGGGAACGCGCGCGCGCGCGGTGCCAAAGTGCAAAAACTAATTCGCAATCAATATTCAAAATCAAAGGAAACGAGCTTCCCGCATACGAAGCACTTTGCTGCTCTGCGACCCTCCTCATTCCGCGTATTCATATTACGGAATTTCCAATATATCCGCACGCCGCAGCAGCGGTAGTAGCATCAGCAGCCCGGGCGTTGCGCGCGAAAATCGCTGAAAGTGATAAGAGCCCGAAGAGATAGAGCGGGACAGAGAGAGAGAGAGAGTAGAGGTTGGTGCGCCGGGGCGCCGCGCGCCGACAAAGCGGAAACTCGTGCAAAATGCCCAAAGCGCGACGCTGCGGCACTGCTCTTCCTCTCTCTCTCGCTCTCTCTACCTCGACTGGCCTGCTACTGCTGCTACTACTGCAACTCCACCTATTTTCACCGACACGGGGCGGCCGCACGAAAAAGAGAGCGCGGCACGAGGTCTAAATAATCCAGAGCTCTCGCGGCGGTAGCCGGGGACCATCAGCGGTCCATCTCCCCTTCACCACCCTCAACCACCTCCTTCCCCTCCTCCTTCTTCTGCGGCAGTTATGACTAAACCAGCCGTAGCCCTCGTGCACGGGCGTACCGTTTAAACCGCACTGAGGGCTTCTGTATTAGTGAGAAAACGCGGTTATCCCCTACGTTGCGTCGACGCGCTTCTCTTTCTCTTTCTTTGCCTCTATTTCCCCCGTATAGCCGCGATCATAGCGCAATATTATTCGTATACTTGGGAGACGCAGGCATTGATGCGAGCTGCCCTCTGTGTTATATTAACTAGCTCGTGTGTTTGTGGGATTAATTTATACTTCCCGAGTGCAACCGTGAATATCCGATTTGCAATACCGAAAATATATATTATCCGTCTTGAGGTTTGACCCATTGAGGTGGACGCTCTGACCTGGAACTAAGTGGGAGAGAAAGGTGAATCCTAATTCGGCGCTCAATGTGGTCGGCGAACAATTGTATACCATCAGCGGCCCTGAGCTTTTTGTGGCGCGACGAGACAATACATTTGTTTGGTTAAAAAATTAGGTCGCTTTATGCGTATCTGATTTATATGCTAATTTCTGAGTGGATATATATATCTATTTGAATATAAGATGAAATTAATGAAGGAGGATAGGCAAAGGTTGCGAGTGTAATATTCATTTGGATCCTCTCTCCTCTGGCTGGGTATTATATCTTGCGTTGGGAGAGCCTTTGCGGATGTTAGGTTAATTATTTATTTCAAGGTTGGAGTGCTCCCTGGATGAGAAAAGATGAATCGTAGTCGAGTTTTCGAATACGCAGTATCAATTTAAATATATTTTTAAAATCAAATCGACGAGTTTTTTTTCTAAGCTCTACAAACTCAGCGACGAAATTTAGACTTTTATCGAATTTAACAGGCAAATGAGAATTTCGGTAAAATATATCTTTAAATTTCTTTTCTCGTATCTATGAGCTGTAATTATAATTTCATTTCGATTATTTTTAAATTAAATTTTGTTAACATACTTCGAAATAAAATATATTCGTTTCTATATACATATAATAGTTCTTCTACTAGCAAAGAGAGTGCCCCCGGTCATGAATCTGGCTTAATTTCCGATAAATGAGTTTTTGGCTAAAAAATGAAACCATTATATCAGGGTTAGTGCCACTGATATGCCCTGATTTTGAAGATACGCTTTTGTAGGGTATGTATAATGTACAGATATAGACTCGTGTTTGAAAGTAATAAATATAGGTGGATAACTTGAAAACCAGGGCGCATTATTACTATACTCCTGAAATAAGTCCAACCCGTGACCTACAGGGTCTTCGTGGGTGGGGTTAACTGAATTTATATTGGTTTCAAATAAAAAAATTAAAATTTTTAAAAACTATATGTACTGGCAAGTAATGTGGGAAATAGTATTGGATTTAGTGTCTCATCGAGAAAACATTTTTACACGTCGGAGAATTTCTATATATATCTACCTGAGAAAATGGTTGGGTATACCTTATAATAATAATGATATACATTGTATTAACAGTTGGTCCATGTGAACCAATAGGTTTATTTATTCTATTCCCTAGCGCCAGGAAAATAGTAAAATAGGTTTATGAAAGAATTTAATACAGAGAATGTAGCATAAAATTATATAGTTGATTTGAATAAAATAATATTATAAACAACATTAACATTATGTAGTATCATATTTTTGTGTTTCTAAAAATCAATCTTAATAAGTACTTGTAGTGTATCTGTTACAAAAACTAGAATTTCAATTTTTCGTCATAAATATATTATAACAGGATATCTAGAGAAATTTTACCTTATAATATAAATTTAATTAAATTAATTACCTAAATTAATTACCTAAATTAATTTTATATTAAATTTAACGATTCTATCAAACCATTTAATCTTCAGAGACATAAATATATCAGAAGTTACGCATATATTCAAATAAGTTTAGTATAGGTAAATTAACAAACAAAGAAAAAACTTTAAACATATCGTTCATTTCTCAATTTTTAATGTATGAACTTTCATAGTTTTAAAATTTACAATCCAACCGTAGGAAAAATAATTTAACCTCTCTTCCCAGTTAAACCCGAAAAATTTTAACTTTTGAACCTGCTATTTCGAAAATCTGTATTCACCAGTACATCGAGAAAATTTTTTTGAAATCGGAGGAATCAATTTTTATGGAAAAGTTGAAGCTTTTCTGGACCAGGATACATTCGAAAGCAAAAGCCAAATCGAAAATATGGTATTTGTATTTCTCCGTTCTGAAAACGTCGCCTTTCAGCGCCTACCATAGTCATACTCGAAACTGCAACGTACACGGTTTTGATTTCGTTATACGACAGAAAGTAGAGAGTAGAAAGCCTCACCTGAAACATTCATCTAAACTCGTTTATGTATCCCGAAACAAAACGAAAAATCCCTCGTTATTCTCACTCTTCTGCAGATGTACACTGCAGCAGCGCACAGTTCAGCGTGTAACAATACGAAAAAGTTCCGGACTCTTTGAAAGAACTTACCAAGAAGCGAACTATCCATGAAAGCAGCGAAGAGTATAAGGTTTGAAGTGAGAGAGAAAGAGAGTGAGTGAGATAGAGAGGAATAAGAAGAAACGGAAGAATCCACTTTCCTTTGAGCCGAGAGAAACTGGGAATATTGCGCAAAAGCCTTGCTCGCTTTCGATTTCGGCAGGAAGTCGTGTGAGCGCGGAGATAGTGAGATAGTGAGAGAGAGTGAGAGAGGAGACAGGGCGCCTTAGTTCTCTAAGACGACGCGGCAGTCTTTTTAGCATTTATACATGCCACGCGAGCCTCGGGGAAACGAAAGGGACGACGAGGCCACAGTGGCGACGACGACGGCCCTCGTGAATTTGAATGCGCGACGTCGCTCGGCGCAGCCTCTCTCTTCCTCTCTCACCCACCCACCCACCCCATCCCTTCACCTCCACGACTATAGCTCTCGCCAATCCGACGATTAAACAAAGAGGCACGCGCGCGCCGGGAATGAAGACGAGGAGGCGCGTCCTCGGGGCCAACGCGGAGAGAGATTCGATCATGTGAAAGACGGCGTTTGACCCTCTTTCCTCAACCTGGCCCGTTTAGCCCCTCGTCCATACACACACACATACACGGGCAGGCTAACAAACACACACACACGCACACCAACAGAGACGCAATAAGGCCTTATCTACGTTATAGCGGGCGGGAAGGCTCGCGCTCGACAAACGTATCTGATAAGGCGAGCAAGTGGAGGAAGGCTACGGGAGCGTCTATCAAAATGACAGATCGTGACTCGTTTCATGTATTATGCATTCGTCGTCTGTGTATGTGCACACACACACACACAGTCGCACACATATACACACATGGGCGATGCGTGAGGCGCTACGTCTGAATTAACTCCGCGCACGTTCCCCTCCCTCTGACAGAGTAAATCCCTTTTCAATGTCCTATACAGAGCCTCGGACTCTGTTGGGTGGTCGAAGCCGTCCGCTGGCTATGCAGTGTATGTGTGTGCGTGTGTGTGTGGGTGTGTACCGAGCTGCTGTCGATGGAATCGAGGAGTAGTAAAGCGAGATATGCATCGCTGAATAAGATTTGTTTGGGATATCGGGTGTGGGTGAGTTTGTCGTCTAGGAATATGCGCCCCGTACGGTATAGTTGATCTATGACCAGTGCTCGCACGCGCTCGTTTTGCAGTATGTATATACATATATATATATATACAGGAGCTCGATGCAGGAAGATCCCGTGCTTTGATTCGTCGATCGTCGCTTGACGTTCGATGTGCGCGCGCGTGTGTGTGTATGTGTGTGTTTAAGTGAATGGGTGGGGTAGTAGCGAGAGGGAGTGGGAATGATGCATTGTTTTGTTGGGACGTATACGCGGGGGAAAGATTACGCTGTGTGTTGCCTTTTGTTATTTAGCCTCTGCGTGAGTGAATTGTGAGGCTGCTTATCGGCGGTAAGTGACGCTCTGTATTGCCTGATTTGCATCTTTGTCAGATCGTAATGTAGCGTGAAAACATTTTTCTTTTTTTTGTTCTCCCCGTTACCCTGCTGAGAGCTTTACGACGCGTGGCAGCATTAAATGCGAAAACAGAAATTACTGGCTGCATAATTGTTAGTGTGAAAATTAACATGTGTTATAGCTAATTACCGATTTCGGAAATTGTAAAAAAATTTAAAACAAACGTACCGATTATTCTGTGCTTCTGTTAAGTGGGCATGACTATTATAGATATCGGAGATAAAGTTAATACATTTTGCTTCCACGATACAGTAATTTTTACGATGATCATATTTTCAGTCAAATCATTTGAGGTTTTGAAATTGTCATTGAAGCATATCTAAAGAAAGAGGTGAAATGCCGAATGAAGAATAAAATTACACTCACTCAAGTTGCAGTGATTCCAAAAATGTGAAGTTAATATGAACATTTCTGTCTAGACGGATCCTTACTAACAAAGAATCATACTACTCTTATAGTTGCGCTTTAACTAAGTATGAAGCATAATCTCAAGATTTTTCCAAAGTTATATAATCTAAACTAATTAGATTTTCAGCCAACTTTAGTTAGTAATTAAATAGTGACTCTCCCCCCCCCCCTTAATTTGAACAATTTTAACTTAATTTTGTGGCTATAATAAGTTTCTTGACAGATACTTTGTTTTTGAAGATGCGGCATTTATATGAACATTTATTAAATTGTTAAATTATTGCTAGAGCATATTGGCATAACATACGGATTTTATAACTGCAGTAAATATATCATAGTAAACTGTTCTAATTTTATTTTCACTCGAGACCACATTTTTTATTAAAATATTTTACATGATTTTGGTAGTTGAACAGATTTAATCCGTGTATGATAAATGAAGTGCATTCCTCAAGGATAAATTGCATTGTCTAGAAATAACTACTTATGCGGTATATATTCATTCTCGTGGAGAAAGCGCTTATAAACTTCGAACAGCTGTTCTGACATGTGTTTGTGTTAATTTTGATGTGTGCTGCTTCGAGGAGGGCATGCATACTAAACTAATTCAGAATAGCTGTTTATATTTAAGTTGCTATATTGTGACGACGCAAGTGCTTAAATGTAGCACAACTGATTAACGAAGTATTGCAGGTATATGAGCAATTGTTGGTCCTTACTAAATAAGTTGTATTAGTACGGTAATGAAATTCGAGATAGCATTTGTTCGTTTTATGCGTACAAAAAGAAATGACTGTATCTATAACATACAAAGTTCTATTATAAACAACCTTAACAATCATGCAAGTAAGAAAATCATAATATATGTCTTAATAATGTTTTATTACTTGAACATTATGCAATTCAGATAAAAACTAGCAACTTTTATCATGATTAAAGATTTAAAGATTTATCTAAATTGATTTTATTATAGATAGGTACATATGTAACTTATAAAATTCGGACAGGTACTGCGATCTAACATTTGTGTTTTTTTTAACCTTAAGATATTGCAGATTTCTTTAAATGTCCTAAAACTACAGAGTACTTGAATCTCTCGAATTAAATGTTGACTGGTAGCATGATGATAAAAATTCCGTCTTTCATCCTTTTGTGCGTATTTGAGTTCGCTTTTTTCAAGTTACACAGGAAACAATGCTTTTTTTTAACAATGGAGCATTATTTTTCATAGTCACACTACAGTCTCTGTTTCCCTTTTCGGTATAAAAAAGAATATTGATTGGCATAGTCGTTTTTGCAGGACGCCGCAGTTTAGCGGTGATCTTGTTTCTACGTAAAAAAATTTGAAATCTTTTTTTCATAGGGATTTAAGATAAAAAATTTATGGAAAAAGTTTTAGTATCCTTTTTAAATTCGTTGTAGTCCAAGAAATTAATACCAAACTACAGGCGTATGTTTTAGATGTTGTAAAAAAAATATAAATATTTTCGTAGATATAATTATTTATGATTATAAAGATTTAGTTATTTTTATACTTACAGGCACATCAGACATCAATCATGCAAATACAAGGTAACCAAAACTCTATAAAATTACCTGAAACAAAAAAAAACAATATATTTAATATACTATGCAAATATATTTTTGCCTATATTACAACTGTATAAATATTTATATTTATACATTATCTATTCTTATTGTAATTATTTTATTTTAAATCAATTATTAAATGCAGATTTAAAAAATTTCAAACGTTAACCCATATTCTATGATTAATTATATATTAGAGAGGTCTGAAAAGTATGCTCGGCTAGATTACCATCCCAGTTTACCAGTAATTCGTACGAATAAATACTACTTCCACGAGTTGACTAAAATACTTTTTTCAAGGATGATAGAACGATAAGTAAATATATTCAAATAAAAATTTTATTATGACAATCATTAAAATGAAATTGTAATCCTTGTAAAATGAGATCCCGACCTAATTACAGGTGGAATACTTCTGTATTTTATACAAGAAATGAGTTACCTCGCTATTAAAGTTTAAAAAATGAAACGGACCAGGGATTTCGCAGCTAGTGGGTGGAAAACGATAAGCACACAAATTTTGTCGTACAGTATACCTATAATCATTATCACTACACGTGATTTTTAAAAATACATAAAGATCGAATGATGTAATAAATTCTGTATCTGAGATAGAATCGTTTATTATTTAGAGCTTTAAATTTGGAGCAACTTTAGTTTCTAACTTGCATGCCGTAAACCTGCAAAAATAACTTTTTCCAGAAAATTATTTTCCTTGGCATAATATATGCATACAATTAAAACTTTGGCGTAACGAATCTAGCCGGTTAACTAAGAATTATGGATCGTGAATAAATAAAGAAAAATTATAAATTCAGTTTAAATAATGTTACGTGCTTCAGTAGTATTATTGATTTAATTTATCGAGTACTGCGCGAGTTAGTCTTTTATTTCATGCCAAAGCTGTTCACGTAAACATAAATTACGTTGAATTATGGATACGCCGAGAATATTTTGTACTAGGTAGCGAACTTATCATTGCGTCAGCAGAGTTAATGTACAATAGCTTAAGCATCGAAAGAATCGAGCACACCACGATCTGCATATATTTAATTAAGTCTGAGCATCGACCTGACAGCTTTTCCCTTACGGAATTATTTATATTTTCACTCTTATTTATCCGTTATCCTATCCAGCCGTCACGTCTAAATCTAAAAGCGGGACGCACGCACTTCACTCGCTATATATGTGCACAGCGGTGTACCACCGTATACGACTTATATACGAGACAGAACAGTCTCTAAGGCTCGGAATAAAGCGTTTAAATAGAAGGCGTCTTTCGTTGCATGAGCTTTTTACCCAGAGCAAGTAGTCATATTGATACGTGCTTAGATTATTTAGATCAATTAGATTATTGTCGAAGCATTTTAAACATGCTTATTGATATATTACATCACTGAACAGCCAATCACATAGGTTGTACTTTGGCTTCCCTTCTTCCGGTCACCACTTTTTTATAAGAGGAAAATTAAATTTAAAGCATGTTTGCCGTGACACTAGATATCGTGCAATAATGCATATCATTACTATGATTACAGTGCACATAAAACCGTGAATCCTTATCTACTTTAGTTGTATACCATTTCGGCAAAGTAAGCTTTCAATAATTTGCTCGTAGATGAAGATTCAAACGATCGAGACAAACATTTAAACGACACTTTAATTGCCTAATAAAAACTTATCGCACAAACAAACTGAAGGGCGTATATAGAAATGCCAACCAGACCCAGGTATAGAAATTTCAAGAGCGCAGCGCAACCAAAACCTTTTTATGGCCCCCGTAAAAGCAGCAATAATAAATACATTAAATCGATTTACGATTTTCATCATCTAATACGAAAATCGACTACCTACTGCCAAAGTCAAAGCCCCCCCCCCCACCCCCTTCATCCCAGGCCTCTATCAAAACAAAACATCATTATTTACGGCAAACCGGGTACATATGTGGCCGACGGTCGCCGCATATACATCTCTATTCGTTGAAATTTTCCAATATAACGGGTGAGCTTATGGGCTTTCATCATGCCAGAAAGTATATTAAGAGATACATTCGCGTGCGCCATTGCTCGTACATACACACGCCCACACACACATTCGCATACGTTCTCTTTCTCTTTTGCACATAGACACACATGCGTGTGCACGTGTTCGTTTCGATAGGGCAACGTGGCGTGTCGAACTGTTTTCATTTGGAATCGCACCGTTGCCTCGGGATTGCCAGGAATTAGAGGAAGAAGTGAACCGCGCTATTCTCTGTCTCTACCTCTCTCTGTCTCTCTCTATCTTTCTCTCTCTCTCTCTCTCTTTCTATCCCTCTCTCTCTCTCTCTCTCTCTCTCTCTCTCTCTCTCTCTATCCAGCTTTTTCTCTCTTGGAAAGTGGCTAATGCGAGAGGAACACGCTTCGATTTCCTCGACACGCCACTCGGATGAAAGAATTAACCGTCGAGAAGAATCGCTTTTTTCTTTGCTCCGCTTCCCCTCCCCCCACCCCCCTCATCCACTCACCCGCGTCTTCGTCCTCCAAAGCTCCGGGTTTCATATTCCGTGAATCGACCTTATTTTCGAACCGAAAAGCGCAATCTCTCAATAAAAGATAAGGGGGAGAGTTCCTTTTGTTTCTTTCTTCGTGAACCAAAAGTTCAAACGATGGAATAATGCTCGAATCTTTTCTTTTCTCATCCTTTACTTGCGACAGACTGATTATTTACAATTTGTACGAGCATAAGTAATGGGTTAATAATGTGATTTATTCGAATTACAGACGTAAGGTTGATAGCTACTACATTTGTGCGTGTAGTGTAAAAAGAATTCATGTAAGGCGAAAGTCTCAGTCTTTGGATACTTTAAGAATGGTATACCACCCACTCGAGGGGATTGTATTTTCTTCAAATACGAGACACGTGAAAAATTGTCAGTTGTATGCGTCCATGTATTGAGTGGTACCATTCTTAAGGTGTACAGAAACTCGGACTTTAGCCTCAATGTATTGATAAATAAAGTAATTTAAAGTAGTTTATGAAATTCACTGTTTTTGGGGATACTTCCCAAAAATCACTTCATTTTTTCTAATATTTTTATCATAGATAGAAGGGTACAAGTTTGACCCACTTTCATGTTTACTGTTACAAAGGAAAATATATATCTAAATGGATCTTTTTATCGATAGGCAAATATATATATATATATATAACTCATAAAAAATCGTAGACAGATACTGCGATCTAACATTTGTGTTTTTTGAACTGATATCGCAGATTTCTTTAAATGTCCTTAAACTACAATAGTACTTGGATCTCTCCAATTGAACGTTGACCGATGGTAACATGCTGGTAAAAAATCCGCCTTTCATCCTTTTGTGCGGTTCTGCGGTCGCTTTTTTCAAGTTACACGGGAAACAATGCTTTTTTTTAACAATAGAACATTTTTTTCCCAGTCGCTATGTAGTTTCTGCTTTGCTTTTCGGTATAGAAAAAAATATTGATTGGCATAGTCGCTTTTTCAGGACGCCGCAGTTTAGTGGTGATCTTGTTTCTGCGAATAAAATATAAAGTCTCTTTTTCACAGAGATTTGAGATAATATTTATGAAAAAAGTGTTTTCTGTCCTCGCTGAATTCTTTGTAGTTCAAAGAATAATTGATATTGAATTACAGTTCTATTGAACAATATCACTATAAAAATTATTAATTTTTCATTGAGAAGGTAAGTCCTAGGCGAATTTCTAAATTTGCAATTATCGAAGTTGTGGAAGTTTCGAGATATATGTATAAAATGATTATATGATCAAAATTACGGTCATATAAATTATTATTACCAATTTCTTATCTAAACAAACATTTTCCGTAATAAAAACCTCTGTGCAATTTTTAATGATCTGGCTTACCTGAGATTTATAATTTTGAACTACTCATATACGATCCTTTTTTTCTTATAGCAATTTAAAGTACAAGAAAATGTATTGAACAGAATATTATGGATTTCAATTTAAATGAAGCTTAAATTAGCATATCTCAGAGGCAAGTCGTATGTATAAGGTAATCCAAAATATATGATACCGTTTAATAACATATGAAAGAAAACATATAAAATATGTCAAGGTCACGATTCAAGAAGGTTAAAATATAGCTGTACAAAAGATCTAGTCATGGCCCCTCAGAACAACTACTTCCTTGCTCTTTAAACGGAACATCTAATTTCTATAATTTCAACACCTTACAATTTTTCTCTCTTATGCATTGAAAACGAGCATTGCAGAATACATGAATAGCTAGAATCCCATCCACGGTAAATAAATCGGACGGCTATAAGGCCTCCTCAAAAATAAATAATAGAAACTGGGGCGCATAGGAGCAGCAGCGATTATTCTCAACGATACACATTTACATTTAACAAGACGAGAGGAGGAGGGGGAAAAAAAAGAAGAAAATTCCCTCGAATCGTTTTAATGATCGTGTATTCATGGGTTGTGCGCGCGCGCGAGGCCGCGCGGATTCGCTCTAGGCTTTTAAAAACGCATGAAACGAGGAAGAGAAAAAACGAAGAAGTGAGCGCACGAGGTGCGAAAAAATGGCTTGGCGGCCCATTTACATCACCGGAAAACGGAAAACTCGCGATGCGAAGTAAAATACAAGTGGCTGCCGCGAGCGTACCCTCACCGCCTCTCTCTCTCTCTCTCTGGCGCTTTCTCTACCTCTACGCTACGTGCTCAGCATAATGTACATAAACCCCCACAATGATTAATCATGGCGCAGTAAAACGCTCCTCTCTCTCTCCCTCTCTCTCTCTCTCTTACCGAGGTTGCAGGTCTCGTGTGTATGTACGCGGCGGCACTCGCGCGGACACTGGAATGCCGTTGATGCTGTGTGTTTCACTTGTCCCCGCCGTCGCCGCCGCCGAGCACCCGCGCATTATTGTATCGAGACTATTCAAGTTCTCAACTATATTCAGCGCAATTAATCTTCCGCCCTAGTCGCATTTGCGCGGACCTTTATTGGCGCCAAATGTACCTTCTTCAAAGTGCGTCCATTCAACGGTTTCCTCCCTTTAAATTTCTGAATTGCTGCTGCTGCTGCGCGGACGCTTAACAAAGTGCGGGTAATAAAAGCCCAGCGCGCGGTATACAAATCACACTTTTTGCTTTCCAGCTACTCCACTTTTCCGGGGGGGTTGGGTTGAAAGATTAGCGAACGATTCTTATATGCAGTGCACTGCTTATAGTAGTCAATTAATGTTCTACTTGTAGACTCGAATGAATTATGTTCGTCCTGGTCATATTAAACAATTTAAATAGAATTAACGCCCTAACGTTAACATAGAAAATGTTCAGTAAATTATAAACTAGTCGTGCCTTGCAAATATAATAGACACCAGCGCATTCGGGTGCATGAGCATTTTTAAAGTGACCAAGTAGTTCAATAGCGAATTTGGTCAGACTATTAATCTACATACAATGTTATTCACGCTAGAATAGACACACTTCATTATGCACTCTTTAATACCTCACGGCTAATGCAGTATTATTGCAATATTTTAACCGAAGTAAAATGTAGTTGACGTACTTTTACGCGAAGCCACTATTAAGTAGGAATATCCATATTTTTCTATTATTAAACGTATTAATCCAAAATACCCAGTAAATATCCGAGCGAGCTGAGCAGCCATAGTTTTTACCTAGCAATGAACCGTTGACTTTACAGCATCCGTAAAAGCGGCCCTGGCAGAGTGTCAAGCCTGGCTAGATATAGAGACACCGAGACCTAGAGAGAGAAGAGACGGGAGCGGCGACCCAAGCGAGCGAGGCTTTACACACCGAGCATAACGAGGAAGAAAAACCATAAATACTTTTTGCCGGCCCGCCCGTGCGCTTGCTCGTTACACGCGAAATAACGTTATAAGGGGTAAGCATCGCACTCGGTCCACAAAACACACGCGCGACGACTCGTCCTCAGCGAGAAATGTGTCTCGGGCCACATGTGTCGCCACGCGCGTACATACGTACATACATACATATATACATGCATATGCAGAGTTGCGAGTGTCCGTGCATAAAGTTCCCTACCATAGACTCGCGTGTCTGCGGCTTCACTTTTTCCTTAGTTAGCAAAAACTTTGCTCGACCAACGGCTTTATACACCGGCCCGTTTTGCGATGTGCATGCGTCAGTTTTACGTGCGTATAAGTGGCCGACAGGATATCCCATCCAAATGAATGTCGCCGTCGTAATTTCATTTTAAATGTCCGAAGCGGTGCGAAAAAATGAACGAATACGGGGGGGGAGGGATTGTTGTCTGGTGCGTCGTCTCTCCGCGTGCCTTTGCACGAACTTACGAGCGTTCGGGGTTTTAATAACCGGACGCGATGGAAGGAGCGACCGGATGACGTTGGAACTCGCCGAAGAGAGGGAGAGGGGAGAAATTGTGTGGCGTGGTCTTGATTAAGGGCTGAGGAAGGGGAGAGGGATCGCGTGTTCAAAGGGAAACGTGTAAATTGGTTATTCCGATGTTGTATTAGTTGGCGGGTTAGAGCGCGGTGAGCTCGAAAAGAACCCGAGCCTTTTGTCAATTTCCGGTGACCCGCTTGTTAAAGTTTAACTTGTACCGCTGTTTCGAACTATACCCGAGTTTTATGTGACGTTTTCTTAACGATATCTTTTGTTTGCTGTTCAAATGGTTGCACTTGGAAGTTTGTAATTGACGTGGAATTTTATACGATGGTAGCTGGGCATTAGAATATGTGCGTAAAAATAATTAATGAGTAGTAATACTGGCATTTAGTCAGACGCGTTATTTATGGAACGGATCTCGGAAGGTATATGCGATTGAATTAATGGATGCTTATAAGGAAACAATGAAATTACGCTACTAATTGAAGAAATTTTCCTGGAATATAAATATTACCTATAATACCATTATTTCATCTGTTATTGCCGATATTAATACTGTGTACAATCGCATAAAACATGTAAATAAGAGAAAGAGCATAATCGCCTAACTTATAATACTTATTAATTTAATTATACAATTATGTGTAATATTACAATATGACTTCATATTACATGGGACAAAGTTATACCGAAAATCTGATTTTAATGGCTGTTACCAAGTCACTAATTACACATATTCCCCATTAATTGGATTATTCTAGCTTAAAATTTCGCAGGGTAAGAATATATATATTCTTGATTCAATAGTAACTCCTGGTCGAAGTACCCATAATAGTTCTCAACTGTTCATTATAAAAATTTTACTACTAGTCAAATGTTTTTGGAAATAATATGATTCACCAGAATTTTATATTGAAATGAAAAATGTCCACCTCAAAGTAAATTTCATTTCTGAATAATCTTTGCCTACACTTGTACATATCAAGTTGGCGCTTTTTTTTAATGTGCGAGATAAAGAAAGTGAATGAGCGAGAAAGAACAAGGGAGAGCGATGGATAAAGTCAAAAGAATACGGTTGAGGAGCCGTTAAACGAAGCGCACTAAGCGGACGATTACATCGTCGATCCCGAGTAAGAAGTCGACAACACAGAATCCGGTAGGAAGAGGCGAAAATGAGATTAGAAAAGGGGACGACTCAAGAGCTGTTATTTGTTCTTTCAATTTTAAATTAGCAGAGCAAGCGCAAAATATTGTGTATTAATTTAAAATGCAGAAAAACTTATAAAATTGAAAATCGTGGGTCAATATAGATGTTTAAGGTTGATGAATACGAATCTGAGGTTAGAAATTCGAATACAATCTCAAGTAATGTGAGCCAAAAAATGCTTGAACTAATCCTCTTCCTTTAACACATTGCGATTGCATAAAAATATCAATATTTTAAATGAATTTACGATACATGAAAATTTAACTTAAGGTGTAATATTCAAACTCATTCGCTTTACATCATATTTAGGCCGCCTTTATCAATCAGATTCTGTATTGACGCCTTTTCCAGTCAGATTCTGCGTTGTCACCTTCTTACTCGGGAAGGACCGCATATTCTAGAATGCACATGCAGCGGCGCATAATTCCGCATGTGGCTTGACCCCCCGCCACAATTTGAGGGTATACCGATGCATTCATCATCATAATACGTTAAGTATATATACGTATGCATATACAACCTGTATGTAATCGAGGTGCGGATGTTTAACGAGTCAATGACAAGCGGCCTCGTGGCGCGAGCTTGTGTCGGATTATTATACGAGATGCCTCGTTCCGCTTTCATACAGCGTGCGGCGTCTCTGTGACGACATTGGAATCCAACGGCCGATCCATGTGGAGACGCGCACCTTCCTCCGCACTTTGCACTTGACCCACCCCAACCTCGCCGAATGTTTACGACATCGTAAAGTTGTTATTGCCAGGTGTGAGAGTGGCCATTTTACATGATGAATTCGAATTTTTTTTTATTTTTATTACGTCAACGTGCAATACGTACGAAGGGCATTTTGATTTTCTGCAAGGAGAGGCGCTTTTCGAGTTGTTGCCTCTGCACGCGCGGCCTATACACATATAACGGGGGAAAAGTGAAGTTTCGTTTATACTTTCAACGGCTTTGGATTGACATGCTCGAATTTTCTTCGGAATTCTTATATAGCTCGATCTGCGCGAAGGCTATATATATATGTGACTTGCAGCGTCGATCGAGGAAAAGATGAACGTCTTAGAAATTTCGAATATTTCAATGCTGAATAAAACCTATATAGAGTGTGCTATATTAAATTTCTTTTACATGAATTTTACGAAAGTCTGCGAATGGCGCGTTTTATCGCTTGTCCCTCAAATTCTCTAATCTCTATATCATACATTTTGCAAAATTTGTGGTTCTTATATATTAAGAAACTGCAGCAAGCCAATATTTTATAATTTTATATACGTTTTCGAAAACTGCGTTCTGTTTTTCAAAACTAACGAGAAGTAAAAAGTTTGCTCTATAATTCTGAAGTTCCGTAACGTCCGAAATTTACTCTGAAGGAATATCTGACTTTCGATGCAATAGACGTGCACACCGAAAAAGTTTAGCAGCTCTCGGATGAATATTTAAATCTGCATCAGCATCAATGGCACCATACACACATACACACACACACACACACGTTTTCTCCAAATAAAAAAATAACATCATCACCGGTATATTCAAAAGTGCACGAAACCGACTCATACCAACGCGTATTTAAACCGTAAGTTTTTGTGCACCGACTCAGAAAAAAACCTAAAAAAAACGAACAATTTTGCATAAGAGTATGTACACGCATTAGCGAGCACGTATAACTTGATCGAGTGAAAAATGCATCAAAGGCGAGGCCTCGCGCGCAGCAGACCTGATTTGCGGCAAATTCGCGCAGCGTAGACGCAAAATGGTGTAACCCTATACACCTCGTCGGCTATACCCTTTGTATTTGCTTGCTCTTGTGTCGTCGCTTATGCACACACGTGTACATGTCCTTTTTGAAACAGCGAAATTTTATATAAATTCACTTTATTGTTAGTTTAAAATTGTAATTTGTATATATACACGCGCAAAGTGCAATCGCATTAATTCGTTAAGCCATGTATTTTCGTCAAAGGAAAAGTTGCCAATTAAATTTTTTTCCTTTGATGACAGAAAATAAAATTCAAATTACATAGTTATCAAAATCAAATTACTACTGTGACCTAATTTTAGTATATTACAGACGTTTCCGTTGAATCAATGTAATACATATAAAACCAGACGACAGAGTCTGCTTACCCTGGCATTTGGCATTAATTAATACAGATAGTCAATGAATTATTTATGATTTATTATTTGCAATACCGTTTCTTCATCCATCTTTACAATGCTTAGAAATACTTCAAAGGTTTTATTGTCTCGCGAAAAAAATACGCACCAAAGGTGTGAACAATAACAATCAAAGCAGCTTAACGAGGCAGAGATATTCAATATTTAAACCAAAAATTTGCAGCGCAAATAAAGCAGTGCCTTTGAGATAATTTGAAAAAGTTGCGTACTATAGCTGCGAGCGCGAACTCAAAGGCCATACCGGGGCGGCCCACCCACGCGCACCACCGCGAATAATTAAAACAAGGAAAAAATTAAGAAAATTATTGAGCCACGACTGGGGCGCGCTCGTGCTCGCACACACACACACACACACACACACACACACACACACACACACAACTGCAGCGGCAGCATAATGAATTTCTGCCGAGGCTAAAGTAGTTTTGGACCACCCACCCACCATCATCATACCCCTCGCCTCCGACTGGCGCACCGCCACGGCATGTATAAATTCGTAATTTCTGTTTGTAGCGAGAAAATAATTGCACAAGAGCTCGTCTACCGTGTAAATACGACCGGCTAACGAGGCGAACAAAGCTCCTTCATCAATTAATTAGATCCGTCCGCGCTCGGAGCTTATATTCGAAGCGGTTTCATTTACAAAACGCTCGCGCGGACTGCGGTATTTCCTTCCTCTTCACACCTCCCCCACCTCCTCCACCTCCGCCTCTCTGCCGCCGCCATTTTTTTCCACCCCACATTTTATTTTCGCAGCCGCCCACTGCGCCAATGTGCACTTCGACACAACCTGCGGTAACGAGTCAAGAGAGAGAGAGAGAGAGGGAGAGAGAACTAGCGCGAGTAAGGGAGAGAGAGAGAGAGAGAGAGATAGATAGGGACTGTGCGCCTTCATTTTGTTCGACAGTGCCGCGAGCTCGAGTTTGAAATGTAAATTGGTAATAACGAGTACATGGCAATTTGCAACGAGCGCTGCACGAATAAGGGGTACAAGTAGCGGCGACGGCGTCATGGGAGTGAGAGAAAAAACACTGTTAGTGTGTGTGTGTATGACGAGAGAGAGAGAGAGAGAGAGAGAGAGAGAGAGGGAGAGAGATAGAGAGCGATAGAGGTACCTATATAAAAAAAGAGGGACGCCGATTCGTTAGATCGTTCAGTCCTCGGTTTTTGCAAAAGTGGGTCGTACGCCACCAACAATTTACTTCGCCGCGCGCACACACACAGTCCCCCCCCCCCTCCGACCATTCACGTTTGCACTATATAGACTCTCCGTTTTCTCTCCGTCTCAACTTTTCGCATCTAACCCTCCTGGTTACACGCTATATCCACACACTTTCTCGGTGAATATATATACATATATATTTTACTTTTGCTGATTTATACCCTTTTGACCAAGCTGCGCCCTTTACCCTCGGTTTACGAATAGTTAATGGAATTCTCTGCAATATAGCGGCCTAACAGAGGACGGGTTGCGCGCGTAAAAAAAGTTTTTAATTAACAGATATTTCAGGATTGATTAATGCGGGATTCAGCTTTGGCTAAAGCAGAATACTTTATCAGGATCTGGTGATATATAAGTATATTATGTATATTCGAAGGTAGAAATTTGCAAATTGATTTTTTCATTGACCCCGAACTAACGTGTAATGGCAATTTAAATTTAGCGAGTACATTTTTTTTTCTATTTGCCGCGCCCTAAATTGGATATGTACCAAAAAACGTGAAAACGTTCGGTGATCGTGTTAATTTTTTTCCGTACCTGCTCCGAAGTTGAAATAGTCGTACGGTCACTTTTGAATGAGAAATTGTTTTCGCGCTATCGGCATATTCATGTTATCCGAATTGGCGAAGTTAGTTACGGTTGTTATAAGTAATTTTAACTTACCGTTGCTGCGTCTTGCAATCATTATACGTGTACCATACAAAAGCATCATTTATTTCTGGGCAAAATGCTAAAAGTTAATACCTCTACAATTTTGCAACACTTACAAGGAAATTACGTGTAATAATGTACCTGTTCACGATGGAACGCAGGATTCAAACGAGCAATGAATGTATATCTGTCGAATAATAAGTAACACCTGCACTTGTTATACGTACCGGTGAATTGCCTTTTAATTTAATAATATTTAACAGTTCACAGAAAGAAAAACTAGTCTGAAATCCTTATAGCTGGTCGAATATATGACTAACGGTTATGAAAGTATTATACATTCACTCGGTAGGTATCGATTCGAAGAGTTTTGGATGGATGCAGACAGAGCCTTCGGTGCAACTGACTTATGGTATATTTTTAAAATCAACTCCCTGCCTATCCGGGTTTACATTTTATTCGTAAAAATATTTTCTTTATGACTAAAACAATTTTGGCGTGCTGTGACTGAATGCGGCCGATTGAAATCCAATTCCGGAGAAAACATTCACATCCCGTTCTTTTCCTATCCCTATACAAAATCCATATGTGCCCTTTCGTTGTACACGTGTTTCAACTTTTTCCGATTGGTCATCTACTGTTTCTAAAATCAAAACTAACCATTTTCATCCTTATTCATTCGAGCCGTAGTATTCGCGATGGAACGATGAAACAAATCTCGCCTATAACTTATACAGAATCGATCCGCAAGAAAGAAAGAAAAAAAAAAACACTTTTATATCGCCGCCTTGGATTTGATCGCGCTCGAATTAAATATCTAATTTAGATCGTATCCGAGAAAATGGCCAACAGTTAAAGCGCGCTCCGCGAGTCTTTTTTACACTCAAAGTTAGGATTACTACTTTGTCAGAGTTGGGAGGGCCCCGCGCTCCGGTCGTAAAACGCGAGCGCGCAGAGTAGGAAGATGTCCCAAGTTATGATTCCTCGGTATCCCATTGAAAAAAGATTTCAGGATAGCGGAAGGCGCATAAAGCATCGAGCCATCTGTCTCTCGTTTAACCGCACTTTACCCCCCCGCGCCAGTCATCTCAACGGCAAATACCAGGGGATATATTTCACACTAATCACTTCCCTATACACTCACGCGCAAAACCCCTGCACGGTATAGCAGAGACCGCGCGGTATTTCAAAATGCCCAGATTTTATACGACGATAATTCGCGGAGGGTAGGGGTACGCTAGGAATTTTGCCCTATTGCCAACCGGTAGAGCAACAACAGGAGCAACAACGAGGAACGTTAGAGTAGCGCAGCTCTGCGACCAGCGGTATCGAGCTCGAACCGAGCCGCGCGGTACATTGTGAATCCTCGGCGTAACAATTTGTTCCTTATCCGGCGCGCGATAAATCATTTCCCATTCACGTGACTGACTTTATCACGAGCACGTCCAATCGCTCGCTCCTCCCGCTGTTGGTTGCGCTGCTGTTGCTCGCGTTTGCTCACCGATGCTACAGATAGGTGGAAACTGCGCGATGTGTGTCGTCGGCCGCGGCGGCCCTGTAGGTGCGGTATACGCGCGCGACTGCTCTGCTCTCCTCTTCTCTCCTCCTCACCTCTGCTATTGCTGCTGGTGCACGTACATACAGGGCGGCACCGCACCACCGAACCTCCATACCCTGACACGCAGACCGAGCGTTAGCCAGACAGTGAGAGAGAGAAAGAGAGAGAGAGAGAGAGAGAGAGAGGGAATATTGCAGAGAGCAGCCACGCTGCACGGAACATCTCGAGCGTGTTGGGATCGGGAATGTGTTTTATTGCCTTCACTCCGTGCTCCCTCGCTCGCTCTGCCTTCTCTCCACACACTGCACACTGCACACGTTCACGTCGACTAGCGTGCATACAGAGGCACCGGAGGGGGTAAAATAGCCGGGCCTAGTCGCGGCGGCAGAGACGTCGCACAATGGAGGCTTTGGCTGTATAGGTGCAGAAGAGGGAGAGAGAGAGAGGGACGTAGAGAGAATGAGTGAGAAAGCTAGAGCGAGACCGCACACCGTTATTAATCATCGTACGTCGACATTACGGCGAGCGACGCCGCTATACCGCGAAGTGCAGCTTCCCCTTCCCTTACCGCATAACCTTCCCCGTCGCTTTCTCTCGCTCTCGCTCTGTGTTAACTGGGCCCATACACACACCTACGCTCCCAGTCTCCATACGCAGACGCATTCTTCTCGTTTGCTTGCACACGAGGCTTATGCGTGCCTATGCAGATGCCCAGGGGCTAATGCTCTTCCCTCTACCAAGTGCATGTGTGTGTGTGTGTGTATGTGTGTGTATGGACGATCCATAAAAGCTGTGCTGCAGTGGTTCGTTGTATGCGTGTGTGGGTGTCTGAGACAGAGAGCGCGAGAGAGAGAGAGAGAGAGCTGCTTTATATAGCGCCGTACGCGTTAAAACTTAATTTCCACTGGATGTGCATAGTGCGAGGTGCGCGACGTTGGACGTTTCGGGATAGTCATGACGGGGCTGCCGAGATCCTGTCTTTATGACGTGGCTCGTTACAGTGGCATGCGCGGGATTAGCTACATGAGAGGTGAAGAAAGAAGGCTAGGATGCAGTGGACTGCGATGGACTTGGAATATATTGGACGCATCGCTATGATTGTTCGTATTGCGTGAGGCTTCTGATGGAGTGAATTCACTCGAATGCGGCTGGCTCGTGGAAGTAATGGAGCTGCTTCGAAGTGCTTTTGTTTAAGATTGCAAGTGCAGTTACGGCTCTAATGTTGGGATGCTGTCGCATTATTCTCGTTGCTTGATATGGAACTCGAGATTATTTTAAATTGGAAATGATGATGAAACAATCGTACTGCTCGGATAAAGGAAATGAATGGAATGTACATTATGATCAGGACTTTCAACTTTACAAAAAAAACCGATGTTTCCAAAAGATATGAACGTTAGAAGAAAAAAAATTGATCGAAGAATACTTAAGACGCGCCTCTAGCTGAGCTTGATGCATATCTTGCCTCATATGCATTGAACATGATGCGAACATTCATCAACCTTTTTCTAACTTTCTTTACATAGTGAAGGGTTTAACTTCAGCTGCCTTTACGCTAATACTTTTTCCCCCATTCTTATGCATATTTTAATTAACTTCATCATTGTTGCAATCCTAATGTCTGGCAAATGTAAGTGTGGTAATCTAAGTTCCTTATTGCGAGTAGCATCTAAAAGTTTTAAATTCGTATAGAGATGAGAGAATAGCTATATGAGAGCTTTAGTTGCGGTTTATGAGCAGCTACGTATTCCAACAATTATTTGATAAGAACAAAGAGAAGTTCGCACTAAGTCTCGCACTTACCCAAGAACTGTTACTTTACCCAAATTGTCATATACTCGGGGCTAGTTATATTGCGGAGACCGAAATTCATCTTGTAATAGCAGAAATGCAGTGCGCGCAGCCGGTACGTTATTTATGAATTTCGCTGGGGAGCATATTACCGACATTCAAGCGACACGGAACAATTTAAACTGAGACTCCCATGGAACGAACGGTCTACACAGAAATATACCACTTAATATAAATACTCGTATATTTTTTAAACTAAAAGTATCAGCTGCACGCGCCATTGGACAAAAAATGCGCCTCGGGAGAGAAAACGCGACGAGCCGCCGTCATTGAAAAGAGCTATTGGAGCCGGGCACTTTTCTCCCTTGCATCATCGCCATGCATTCAATTACCTTCATTAGGTGTGCTTTTCAACGGCCAAACAGCTACGGCGCCAAAGTACGTTTAACCTGTCGGCAGATAAAACGGCTTTTAACGAAAAAAATGAGAAATATCGGAGCGCGAAGAACCAGAGGCGAGAGAGAGAGAGAGAGAGAGAGAGCGGGGGACATGATTGACAGCTCGTTATTTTCTTCGAAAGTGCGCGCGCTCTTCCAAGATAAGAAAAATGAAAGGCGAATAATAGAGGCGCCTTGCGCGAGAGTGGCAAAAAGAGGAGTTCCAGAAAAAAGAGAGAGAGAGAGAGAGAGAGAGCGAGGGAGGGATAGAGGAGAGAAAAAAAGACGGAAGGCGATGGCAGTGGCAGTAGGGAACGAGCGAGTGGTCGATGATTTCCACCGCTGCTGCGGAGCGCGCGCGAAAAGTATAATCGAGTGGCGTGGCGTGGCGGCGCTCGCTCGGCAGTCGACGCTAGGAAAAAAGTATAATTTAGTTCGTGTGGGGGAATGTAGTGGCGTGTGTGCGCGCTGGCGCACGGATATGGTCTCTAATGTCCGCGGACGAGGCAAAAGACCGAGCGAGCCATAGAGAGAGAGAGAGAGATAGAGAGAGAGAGAGAGATGGATCTATAGAGAGACGTGGAGAGTTTTGCCACGCTCCCAAGAGAGAAAAAGCGAGGAAATGACCGGGGCTGGTGATCTGCCGCTAGGGCTGCTGCTGCTGCTGTGCGAATGGCGCGTACACGACGACGTCGATCGTGCCGCCTTGATAAAAATCCTTCTCCCTCTCGGCCGCCGCAATTGGAGCGACACATACGTGACATTCATTTCCTGCTGAATTAAAGAGTAATAGACTGGCTGCTGCTAGTCGTAGTCGTCGTCGCCCAAGCCACTGCGAAATGGCGTAAAAAGAGAAATATAATGCTGTTTTATGCCGCCGCCGTCGCCGTCTACAGAGAGAGAGAGAGAGGAAGAGAGAAATTGCGTGGCGTGTGTGTGCGTGCTCGCGAACTAATTTGCTTTTTTTTTCGCTGCGGCGACGACTCCTTCGGTACGTATAGGTGCGCGCTTCTAATCAAAACTCCGGGGTTTTCATAAATATTTCATTGATGGTCGTATAGCTTTGCACGTGTTTCATCCCACTCTTTTTTGTCACGAGGCCGTGTTAATAACGAACTAATAGGGCCTTCTTGTCGACCACGACGATTCCCTCGATCATATCGGAGTGAAATATGACTTTTCAGGCATGTGGAAATGATATTTTTGTTGATGCATGCGTGGAAATTGCATTTTTCTGGTCCCTGTTTTCCGAGCGAAAACTATGTATTCGTACACTTGTAAGGAAACCTTTAACTTATTCTCGCATGCTTGATAGACATTCCCGTACTAGTGCGGAAAAGGCCACTTTCTACCAGAGATCGAAAAAGTGAGAAGTTACTGCAAAAGTGGAAATATATGAATTTTGTGCTAGTAATAGGTACAAGTTTAAAAAAAAACCTTGTATGTAACACGCACAAAAATATGCTATTCCATTCGTGTTGCAAACTTCCTAATCAAAAAATAGCCTATTTTCTGCACTGGCTGTACAATATTCTATATTTTTGAGTATTAATGCAAATATAGGAATTTCATTTACGAGAGTGTAATAATTGATTCATTTTTATAACCTAAATATTGACAGAGTTCTGGACGGATAAAAAAAATCAAGAATAATTTTAAGAACAAATAAGCGAAGTACAATATGCACGAGATTTCTGTTAAAATCAATCAATAATTTCATTTTCATCTTTAGATTTTACCGACCGAAAAGTAAATAGTTCGTTTTCATTGAAAAGATTCTTTGCATTATAAAAATCTCGAGTACAGGTGCACTTCGTTTATGAATTACCCATCTGGTAAAATTTGAAGTAAATATTTCAATGACCTTTAAAAATTTATGTGTCAAAGCAAGCGAAATTTTTCGAAACAGATGCTTTTAAAGGGTTATTGAAATATTCACTTGAAACTCTTCCAGATTATACATAATTCATAGACGAAGTGTACCTGTATTTAGGATTTGAATAGTACTACATTATAAGTTATAATTATTTATTCAGAATCCTGTTAGTAAAACAGTCCATATAGTGGTAATGTTAGCACTTCGATAGATCCACTTTTTTCAAGAAACTGCTTACATTGTGAAATGTCTGACTCTTATGGAATATTACTACTTATTTTCTAAAATCCATTTATGAATATTAGAAATGTAAAAAAGCTTTAATGAAAAACGTCAATTCTATAAAAGTTGTTCAGTGACGATTATATATACCAACAGAATTCATACAACTGGAATCGTAAGCAATTCATTTTTAATAAAACATCTGTTCTACTCTTTTTAATAAACGCTAATTAATCATATTTAATGACAATTTTAAGCATTCAAGTACGTTTTGGCAAAAAATTGTCGCGTAACATCAACGCTGGTACGATTTTCCAGCATCTAACTGCAGAGTAATTTCAGACCTCTCAACTTTAAAGGCTTTAACTTCAGGAAGTTATATTTTTTTAAGATTTTTTGTTTCTGTAAAATTGTTTCACATTATGCAGTTCGCTCTTTTAATAAGGATTTTCTGATTAGCATATATCCGCTCGAGCGTTATTATTATTCTTAATTATATATTTCTTTAAAAATAATTAGAGAGTCAAATCTTAACTAAATACATTTATTCTTTAAGCACAATTGTAAGGATTTCCATTATTATTTTGAATTATAATTGTATTTATTTGCCTGTAACTTTTACTTGCTATTTATTAAATATTTCTTACAAATATTATCAAAAATTTTTTGAGTACAACTAATAAAAAGTTATGATTAAAAAAAAGTTGACTAAAAGGTTTCTTACATCTTTTATCAAAAGATTCTGCTGTACATTACTTTCTATACGCGTCAGTAAGAAAGCGTTCGTTTTTCCTATTTCATTCGGTACTTCAAAGATAAATTTTACACATTTACATTATTTTGCAATCCAGATGTTGAAATAGAAAATTATGTAGTTTTTAATAAAGTTGCATGCTTTTGAAAACATAAAAATCTCACTTTGTAAAAGTTATGCGGTGCAGTAAGGTATTCTCTGTAAAGAAACCCTGGGAAAAATTATTCCAGGATTTAATGAAACGTTATGATTGCGGAGAAAAATCGATTTTCCGACCCCAGCAGCGAAGGTGTACGCCATCAACCACCTTTGTACAGCTACGAATTCTATAAATTTTATATCATACTTAGTATATGTTTTTCTACGGAGAATCTGTTGAAAACAGTTTTAAATATTAATATTGCAAAAACCATAACTTTGGACAATAAGTATTTTATATCTTTAGAAATGAAAAAAAAAAAAAAAAATGATGCCTTAATGGGTCTGGAAGTAGGAATAATAAATTTTCAATCTCGTGGAACTATTATAATAATACTTATGACAGTATTAATAAATAGATATCAATGTATAAAATTCAAGTAGCAAAAATTACTTAAACGTAAACTAGTCATATTTTATTCTTATAATATAAAAATCTGATCTGATTTTCCTGTACAGAAATATAAATGGAAATGCTTTATGACACCCATACTTTTCGTATTACATCCCTTAATTTAACGTTAATAAATTTATATATAAAATATTCTAATTATAAGAGAATTATTCAAAGTCCAATTATTCATTCCTCATGTTCTCAAGTGATTTAAGTAAAAAAATTCTAGTACGGAAAAATATACTTATATATAAGTATATAAAAATATACTTATATATGATTAATATTCCATAGAGATAAAAATCTGCAGAAATTCCTCCAAGATTTCCAGAGCTATTCCCTGCAAGTTTGTACGAAAATATTCTACGTGAATTATCTGTAATTGAAGCTCACTATAATGTGTATATAGAAGTTTTTTTTTTATAAAATAGTAAAACCGCCAAGACAAAATAGAAAATGAATGAAATTTTATAACTTTTAACAGTGCAGTATGACCAACAAATACCAGTAAAACATAAAATATTGATTAATTTTTTTGCAGCTAGATTAAATTTTCGATTAGACAATGTAATTAATATAATTCAGTTAATATAAACTTTAAATTTCCAGTATTATTTTGGATCTTAGTAGATATTAACTTTATGAACATTTGTGAAACTGATTTATATAATTATTCAGAAAATATTTTGATCAAATAACTTCAACTTTAAGTTATAGAATTCGAGGTTACTTTTCAATTTGTACCTTTGGGAGTTGAAAATAAGGGTGGAAGATGAATTTTATAGACGGGATGCGGAATATTACTTTCCGCAATTTTCACCATTTCAGTAGCCGAAGCTAAAAATTTCCGAGGCTAAATTCACTGACTGTAGAAGTTGCGAAATGACTTTTGTGAAATTATTACATTTTTAAACTTTTAGTTAATAATATTGTCGTAAAAAAATTAATAGAATATTTCTAATTCCTTATGCGAGTATATTCATTTATGATTCTGTTGTAAAGTAAAGTCTTATTATTGAGTATTTATGTAGACATTTGTAATATGCAGAATATACAAATAATATGTACTTTTGCTACTTCAATTTGAATTAAAGTTAAATCAGATGAATGTAACCCGAAAGCTTTGTTTTTTACAAAACTTCGATAACATGAATAAATTGTAGTTCTAATTAGTGACATAAGTTTTGTCATCTGATTCGTATAATATATCAATTTACTTTAATTAGCAAAGTAAAAGCAGATTAAAAACTACTGTTTATTTTTCAAAGTATAAGTACTCGTTAAAGTAACATAAAATTGTAATAATTAGAATTTGTAATACTTAATGAGAACAGAAGTAATTCCCGAAAACTATTTGAAGTCGAATGGGTCTCAGTTAATTACTACGCAGAAAACTAAGGCAAAATAAACCGCTGTTAATTACCATCGGCTAAAAACTTCTCCTTAAAGAATAATTACACCTAGTAAATCTAATTCTCTATTACGCAATATTCAAATGGAGTGTACAGAACGATAGTAACTTGCAACCAACTACACTACTCAAGCATTAATGAGGACCATAAAAGACACATTATAGGAAAAGCAAAATTACATTATAATTTAACACTATTCATCCTTTCTTTACCACCGCATTCCAATAATTCAAGTAGCTTTACCAGTATTCAGCTCAATTACAAGGCACTACCGCTATGCGATCATAGAATTCTTTTAACTCGCAAAAGAAGAAAAAAATCCTTTAGTGCAGGATAGTAGCGTATGGAATATCCTATACGGTGAAAAAAATCAGGTATTCCACTCGTGCGTCGTAAAAATTTTCAGAGCAACTGATTTCTGGACGGCAATCAATTAGCCGCGGTCCGACAAATATTCCTACAATATATATAAGCAGATATCAGTCTCCGCTCTCTCTCTCTCTCTCTCTCTCTCTCTCTCTCTCTGTCTCCCTTTGGCCTCCTCCCCTCAGTATTCACACCCCGCGCACGTTTATATCGAAACCCGGGGCTCATGCTTCCCTCAATTATTTGACAGTTTTTTTCCTGCCAGCTCTCCGAGAGCTGCATATAGTAAAAGAGAGAGATAGAGAAAGAGAGAATGGCTGAAATACGTGCACGCACTTGTCATGCTTCCGAAGCCGCATGTACAGTCGCTCTTCCGCGCGCGCACACACACACACACACACACACACATACATACATATATACTGGGTACGTCTGTTTCCGTGTGTCTGAAATGTGGTCGCTCGTTTGCCACTTGCGCGCATCGTTCGCGGATTTCGTGCTCGCTGGCAAACGAGAGGAAAAAAAAGAGAGAGAGAGAGAGAGCTGGGCTAGCGTGGAAAATAAAGGGGGACAGTCCGGCAATCGAAGCACATTTTTTATTTTATTTACATGGACAGGGCGAGAGAGAGAGAGAGAGAGAGATGGAGAGAGAGATAGAGAGAGAGGCAGTCGGGCGGAAGCCGGACTTCCGATTGATATTCCGCGTCGCGGCCGTCACAGCCCGTCATGGAATAACGAGCGTGCACGAGCCATGCACAGGACCGCGGGAGCGAGTCACGGGAGGAAGATTCATTGCAAGCGTCATAAGCGCGCGGCGATCAATTGAGAATGAGACAAACGAGAGAATGGGGGAGAGAGAGAGAGAGAGAGAGAGAGAGAGAGAGAGAGCGTCGGGCTTCGCTCTATAGTCGACGAGCTTTTTTTTTCCGCGCGGCAAATTGTTTCTCGATTGTTCGCTCGGAATTCGCCGCTCATAGAGCCTTTTAAATGCTAGCTGCACCTACTTTCTCGAGCGCGTCAAAGCGTATACCTCCTTTTGACGCTTGGAGCGCCCAGGGGATTTACAAGCGCGTGCGCGATGCTTTTTGTCGGCGCCCCTTTTTTTCTCTCCACTGGTTTTTTTTTCTGTGCAATCTCTTTTCTTTAGCCAGCAGTCGTTTTTCTGGGGGGAAGGGGGGGAAACGCGATATATACACTTTGGCCCGCAATTGTGATCTATTTTTGCGTAGAATTGAGATAAAAATTTCGCCCTTTCAAATTTGCAGAGTCAAATTATTGTGGCTGGAGTAAGTTGCGTAATTGGATCATTTCTTTGGAATTCTTAAATGAAATGTTTGTATATATGCTATTATTACGTTAGCGTTATCGCTTCGCGATGCAAGGCAAGTAAAAATCGAAGCCAAATGAAGAATAAATGAATAGAAGATCAATGAAAAAGAGATATTTTTAAAAGGTGTACAATTTCAAAGCCTTTCAACGGATATACTTAGCCAAAAATAAGAAAGTTACTATTCTATAATATAATAAATTAATACTCAAAGTTGCGGCTCGATCCACCAGAAATTCACGGAGAAAAACGGTTGACTTAATAATATAGGTACATAAATCCTTACTCATGTAACAATTGCTTAAAATCAATTATTATCGAAATAGAAACTCATTTAGTGTTAAAATATGCGACTTTTGGAGTTTGACACTTTTTTGCGATGACATACATATGCTGCACTACAGTGCAGCGGTCGTGCCTAAATGGGAGGTCTATAGTTAAGTTTAAGATAACTTTATAGTTTTAAATGAAAATTAATGAAAATTATTTAAAATTATCTAAATTTATCCTGAAATCGTGTTTTTACAATCGCTTTTATTTTCTCTAAATCTAATATTGTCATGAGTGGTGTTTGGTATTACAAATATACAGTGTGAACAATATATAATTTCTTAAACTGAGAGTATTGCTTTCAACTTTTACAGCTGAATATAGTAGTAGCTAAAACTGAAAAGCCGTAAGAAGTACATATTGAGTTTGCAAAGTCATATTATTATTAAATGATAAACGTTAATTTTAATTAATACTATCTGACTCACTTATGTGAACGTATTCGACATATTAATATGTGAAAGTTCATTTAACATGAGAATAAGTAAAACGAGTGTAAATTTATCACTTGTTTTACATGTGAAATATTTATTCAATTATTCAATGTGAATTTTCAATTGTTTCGTATGTGAACCGTATTGCCACGAATATATTTTCACTGTTTTATGTATTGATATGCGACCATTGTCTACTCTCTTTAGAAATTTTCTCTTCAACATTGACTTCGTCTTAAATATGCGTTAAAAAATATCCATGATTTTATGGAAATATACAGCGAATATCGAAATTATAACATAGAATATTTATCTGCAAGTTAAATTAAATATTATTTTCAAATTCTATAATATATTTTCAGCCGAAAATCATTTTTTAATTTAAAACAGAAATTAATAAATGACATTTCGTATACAAATATATTATACATGTAATCACGAGGAATATGATAAGTTTGATATTATTTTCTTATAACCTAATTTATATTATATTTTCATGATAAAATAGAAACTAAAACTGTACTATGATTTAAAATGACAAATGTTTTCTGCTTAAGGCAAAAGAATATTAAATTCACGACCCTTTCTGTATAATTTTTAGGTCCACGCGATAAATTTAGTAATTCCGATAGGTTTTTTGTGTAGATTAAGAATTTTTTGGTTACCACGCCGAAAAAAAGGTCTTTTTTTTGTTTTTAACAACTATACAATATTTATATAACTTATTTACTTATTTGGATGTAATATAACACTATAATAACTATTCCAGTATTTGATATTCGAGCGAGTGATTACGCCAATCAATTAACTTAAAATTTCACTTATTTAAATAGTGAACATTACACATAACTTGAAATTGAATTTACACTGATTATTAATGTAAAATTTTCGCTTATAATGAAGTGCATTTTCATATATTATAAATGTGATTATTTTTCTAATTTTTCTAATGTGAATTTCACTATTTTTTGTGGAAGCGTTATGATATTTTTACTAAGTAAATATTCACTTTCAATAGGTGGTTTTACACTGTTTTAAATTTAGCGAGCACCAAATTACCTTTGTATTTTATGTATAGAATGTAATCCTAAAATATCATAAAAAATTTTAAATAGAATGTGGTGTATATCCTTTAGCAGACGTTTGCAAAGTAAAGATTGATCACAATTATGGAAGCTAATGAACATAGAATTTAAAAAAAGTTTTGTTTTACTGGTTTCGGATAGCATCTATCATAAATTTAATCATATACAAATTTATAAGTACGCTTTTTATTTTTACTGGTGTCCATCTCTTTAATTGCGCTAGTAAATTAAACATACGCTCCAAACTTTGTAAACTGTATGTGAGATTTATTAACCTTCTCTATCAAGTTATCAACGAAGTTGTTCCTCATAATTAATCATGCGGTTCTGTATGTTTCTCATCTTGAACAACACCTCCGGAAGCTAAAGTTAACGTACAGCAAATTGCCTTTGTTCAGAGTAAGTTGGAAGTTTCACAACGGAACAAAATTAATACAGTCAATTAGAAATTCCCGCAACCACGATTTGCAGACATACGTCATAGAACCGATTTTCCAAATCTCTATTCTGAATAAATAACGAGCGCGTGTAGTATCCAGTCATGAATGTGTCGACACAGCAGCATAATGACGGCGCATGTATACGCGTGCGATAGAAAAACGCCAATCGGATAAGTCTTCCAGGGTGCACGAGAATGCGCTTAATTAATTATCGACATTACAACTTAATCCGAGGCAGGCTGCAGAGTTGGCGCGTTCTCATTAGAGAATAACCGCAATTCATCGGCTGGCAGCGATCTGCGATCGTATACACAGTTTTCCCTTTGTAAGGTGATTATTAGTCGCGCTACAGCTCCATGAAATATCTAACCAGATTACGCCTCGCGAAGCGAACGCATGTCGCTACATTATAATGCTACGGTGGCACGGCAGCTTTCGGCTTGGGATCGCTTCTCTCTCTCTCTCTCTCTCTCTTTCTCTCTCTCTCTCTCTCTATCGCATGCAGTGCAGAAACGCGCCGCTCGGTGTCGATAGCATCGGCGATTAATTAAATCGATCGGCTAAATGCAAGTTTGTTTAAATTACACGCCAAGGCTCACCTACGCGCGCAGATCGATCATTCTGTCTAATCTTTTCTTACTCTCTTCCCTTGAAATAACCTTTCTCGCCCCTGTGTTCCGCGCCTGAGTTTGAAGAAATGCCGTGTGTCTGAGTTGCGCGCGAGCGCATAGACTCGCGTGATTGTAAAATTGAGACTCGTAAGCCGCGAATTGTTTTCTTTCGCGTAGCGCTTTTTTCCGCCGAACAAGCTAACCTATCGCGAATGATAAACGGTTCTTTGGAACTGTTCTTTTATTGTCTTTGATCGATACAATTATTGGTTCTGAGAATACACGAGGATTGGCAGAGAATTTAATTTGTTTTCAGACTATTATTGGGTGTAGAGGGTGATGATCCGACTGTTACAAATAATAAGGTAGAATATGATGTTTTTATTGACTTCTTAAAGAGCTTGGAATTTAAGTAGTCAATAGCGAATGTTTTATATACGTTATTATTGAATCAATTGTGCCACTATTCATTACTACTTAAATTGATGAGAGAAAATTTAAATTGAACAATAATATTCTTTTTTTGATCAATGACTAGTGTCTATCAAGAAAAATCCATAAGGTTGGTTATTATGTTATTACAAAAAATGGTATTATATTTTCATTGATTGATTTTCAATACTATTTCTTACGAGTTCTCGACAAAAATTTTGTAAATTTTTGCTGCTTATTTACTTTCATGAACGGTCATTTTTAAACGTCTAATTAATATCATGCTCAGTATGCGATCACTGTCAATTTTTGTGCCTTAAATTATAAATAAATACTTGTGTAAAGTAAATTTTCAATTATAAACATTAATTAAAATGTAATTGCTGACATACAAATCGAAAATTCATTTTATATAATTGTTTGTTTATGGGTCAGATGCAAAACTAGCTTTTAGCATATATTACATAATTGAATAACATAAAGGTAGCGTCATCTTTTATATGTTTGTCTGATAATAATTGACTATTTCTACTTAACTTTACAAGTGCTCATGATCTCTTTGATTTAACAGAAATATTAAAAATATTCTGGAAACTTAATCCCATTATCAACCGAAACGCGATTAACAAGAATATTAAAAAGAATAGTTGCTGATCTACATAGTTAGATATCTTACTACTTTAAAAAGAGAACGCCAACATTTCTTTCTGGTTCATTGTCACATTATTCCTTTCCTTTCTCCATATTCTCGACTTTATCTTTTTAAGTCGTCGCCCTCGATTTCTTGCGAGCAAAACGCTAGCCAGTACTTAGGAGGAAAATAGGATTTCAAGGCCTTGGCACAGGCCACCGCCACTTGGCAAGACTAGCGCTGAAAGCTGCGGTTCTACTCTTTGGGGCGAAGAAGACAATGTAACGAACCGACGTGCAAAATGTCTGCTTAAGTCGTCGGCTAAAATTTATGAAAATTGAGTTTCTACGTGTTTCAAATGCACTGGCTGAAAGAGATAGCAAAGTTATATCTTGCATTAATACGGTGGTCAGACTGTTGGAATAAGATAACCGTAGGAAGGAATAAGTGACTGCAAAGTGAACTGTTTAAGGGAACGTGACAAACTTTCAGATCCAATCGACGTGAATTCGGTTCAATGATACTGCATATATTTGATGATACCTATAAGCTATGAAATTCTGTTATAATAATTTATTTATTTTTTTTATAATAGACTATCTTGATTAAAATTAATTTCGTTTTCGTTATTGTAACTGATTACTGTTCGATTACTTTTGCAGATTTTTTATCTCGTATTTAACTTTATATTTTATATTTAATTATCAATAAACCACGTTGTACTCAAAGCAACTTCAAGAATCTAACGTACCTGACCCTTGGATTTTACGAGCGTTGAATTTTAGTCGAAGAATATTGCTTTTCTTCTTTAAGTCCCTATTTCTATCCCCGTCTTAAGAAGCTTTACAGCTTTCTCTTCGTGATAAGCTTGTTGACGTCCACGTGCCCTGCTTTATCAGCATTTTTGACAGATGTTTTCTCCTAGACTCGATTGTTCGCGAAATTGAAAATCTGTTTTAATATAAAAAGTTCTATTTAGTTAAAAATTAATTTAAAATGTCATACTTAAACGGTTTTATTTTTAAACGAAATTATATTGAACATTTTATTGATATGGATTAGAAAGATTTGTCACGACCTAATCATGTTGAATTAACGAAGTATAAATTATTCAACATTTGCAGCAAAAATGGTATGTAAATAGAACGAATGTATAAGAATTATATTTTTTAAAATACATATTTAAAACTATGATAAATATGACTTTCTCGATTAATTGTCACATGTAGTTAGTTCGAGATAGAATAAAGGTGGAAAAAGTCAGCAAATATTCACAGACTGCACGAAAGAAATGGACGCAATGCGAAAATACTTTAGCATGCATTACTGCGCGCGTAATTTTTGTAAAATATTCTAACCGAAGACGGAAACATCCATACTGTTTTTTCATAACTTTAATAATTCCTAGAAACTCATTGTCTTTACTTAGATCAGCAAAGATTCAATTTATAAACAAAAATATTTCAGATATTACTTCCACTTTTCGTAAAAAGACTTGTTTAAGAACGCTTTTGTTCAAGGTGATGAACATTTGATACTGCTTTACGTTCTCACCGAAGTAAAAGACTTTGAATTTCTAACACCAAGAGTAATATTATGGAGCACGCCTTGACTGTTATACGATATTAAATTTTCTTTAAAAATTCACTAATGATATTAGCAGACTTGGGAATGTGATAGAGTCTCGTAGCGCAGCTGTAAGAAACTTATGGCATATTAATTTATATCTGACTTTGATTAGTACTATAGCCGTAACATCAAGTATTTCAGAACCATGTCCCGTAACATATGCTCGTAGCGTTGAACACCGTCCATAATATGAGACCTAGATTTTGTTAATCTAATTCTCCCCTAGGCTCTGGCGCGCATCCTGTAACGAGTGATGCCTAATACACTGGGTATAAGATAGAACTCGAGAATATTCGGAGATAGCTTTAATGTGCAATTAGGTGAGATCAAGCTTAATGACTTCAGAGAAGAGCGCGATATCTGCACCTACTTCCATCTCTCTCGACTTGACTACGCTTCGTAGCGCTTTGGGAAACTTTCTTGTTTCCACCTACCGAGGAACACAATAAAAGATTCACCAGAGGCAGTCGAATTAAAAAATTATGCGGTGCAGTTTAGTTGCGATGCTTTGCCCTTCAAGTTAATTCACAAACAGCGAGACAAAACTAATTATGCTAAACTTTCTCTTGTTAAATAGTAAACAGTATTAAAATCGTTTACTCGCGGTAGATAGCAACAATGACAACAGCAGATCTGCTGCTACAATGTTTCTGTATTCGAATTTGATTATTTCGCATATTTACAAAGACTTTCTTTCAGGTACATACATTTTTAGTCAATTAATGAATTATGATTATTACGACATTTTTAATGCATAATGTAATATAAAAGAAAATAATGGATGAACTCGAAGAATTATTTAGGATGGAATTTTAGATAAAAACGACCACACTGAAAGTTTCTATTGCACAATATTCAAACTTATTTTCTGCAAAAACACTATTCTAAAAAGTTATTCCGGTGTATCCATGCATTTACCTTGCCCTGTACGTATTTATTCAACTGTAAAGTTTACAAAACAATACGTACAACATATGACAATTTAAAAGGAAAAACTTTGATACTGGAAACAGGTAATTATACTACATAAATGTACATCAACCATTTTAGTTGAGTTAACGGTACCGCTAAAGCTAATATCAACTTTAATGGGGGATTTTCATAAGTTAAGCATTTTCGTAGCTAATGTGAGTGTATTCACTAAGCAAATGAACAGAGTAAATGGGAAATTACTGCAATACTATATAGTCAATAATTTTGTGTCAAATTATTTTTTCTTTTTACAAAAAAATGTACGTACAATAAAATAATGCTTTATAAATTATATTTATTCCATAGATTAGAATAACTTGTTGTTCGGGAATCAGTATAAATTTCGTAAATATTTTGTAATAGTATTTTTTTTTACTAACTCATTATATACTTTCTATTTTCAAATTAAAGTAGACGAAATAACCCACCACATTTCAAAAGGTAAATAGTAAAAAGAAACCTCAAAAGTCTGACCTAACATTTCAGCAAGGATATCTACTTTCACTAAGAAATCTTCGTCTCGTATGCGCCTATTGTTCGGTCTCTCTCTCCCTCTAGCTCCCAACCACCTTCTCTCTCCAGCAGCTATCTTGAATTTCCTTTGGCCAACTATCGTCAGCCAGCCCCCGCATGTCCGACGCAGCTGCGCTCACGAATTCTCGCACTGCGGAGCCCAGGAATATAGGTGCGAGTTGGGCGTATTGTTGGCGAGCCACGAGAGCCATGATCCATTGTACTAAGTGCGTACACGTCCTGCACAGAGGATTTTCCTTCCTTCTCTCTTCCCACATCGCTTTTTGGACGAGGAGGAGGAGGAAATCTCAAAGCATTCGACATGCGAAACTTGGAACAGCTGGCCTCCTCGTCTCTGCAGCTCGCCCTTGTTTCGCCGACTGGTCGTATCAGCGATGCTGGCATTAATACCGCTTCTGTGTGTTAGCAGTCCGGCAATACCGACCAGGGCTACTTCTGAATTCTCGCCTCGATCTTCCCGAGTTTCACCCCCTATATGCCGCACGGAGTCGTTCACCAGCCTGTGATCAGGATATCGTCCACTATTTCAATAGATAAGAATCGGTGAGTATCGAGATGAGTCCAGTGGCCATCGCAGTGGAACTCCAATAACGAACGTACATAGAGCGAAAGAGGTGGAGAAGAACGATAGAGCTGCAGCAGCAGAAGCCCTGAATTGGAGCGCTTAGTGCAGTGCCTTCCGAGAGTGGGCCGATCGATCCTTTTACGGTGACCACTGTCCGAGATGAAGAGGCCAGGACTTTGGGAGAGCTTATATACCTGGAAGACAGAATGACTACAGGAGAGAGAGGAGAGAGAGAGAGAGAGGGGGAGGAAAAGAAGTTGGAGAAGATACAATGGGTCCAGGTGGAGGTTGGCCGTTATCGTGGCTAACTTTCCATTTGTCACCGCGTCGGTGTGTGGAGGAGCTGCACACGAGAGATGGAAAAACCGTTCCGCTGCAAGACCAGGAAGCAAAAAGCCCCTCGAGTACACTCCTGGTTAACGAGAATCTCGGAGAGGATCTATTTGCTAAATTGAACCGGACACCGAGAGTGTGTGTGTAAGAGAGAGAGAGAGAGAGAAGGGATAGACACCAAAGAGACAGAGAGAGGGTAGACGAAGCAGTAGGGGATGATTAAATTTGGCGAGACGGTGTCCGTTTAATCAAGTGGCTCGCACCGACGACGTCGCCGAGGCTGAATTAACGTTCGTGGATTTTAAACTTGGGTTGGCTGCCGCTGCTACTACTACTCTGCTCTCGTCCGGTGTTCGTTTTCCCCTGGACGCGACGCCGCGCGACGTCCCATTGAAATCCGAGCCTTCATTCACGACATTATTTGATTTGGTGTTTAGGTCGCCGGAGTGCACAAGAACTTTGCGCACATTCGCGACGGATGGTCTTTTATGCTCCATGGAAAAGATTCGACTGGCTGCCTCTATAACGCGACAAAAAGGAAAAATAGTCCGTTGAGATTTTTGTTGGAGAACAAACTTTCTGTTTCCCGGAGATCTTCCGAGTCTGTTGCTCGCGCTCCGATTGTTTTCGTGATTACTGACACTTGTGGGCCAATTACCTGAGTACGTTATGATACCCAAGAACTTGCTTATCTCATTTAATAACATTTTAAATTCATAGATCTTACTATTTAAGCATTTAGTCTATATAGTTGTATTTGTTAAAGCTTTGTTTTAATCTATCTGTTTTGTAGCACCTGGAGGATGCACGAAGATGTATCTTATGGAATGTCATGAAATTTATATTCGCCAATTCTTGACTAGTCCTACTCTCTTCTACTGCTTTTATCTTCTATTATATAAACAAAACTTGACAGAAGAGTTGAGTATAATATTGCATGATACTTGATTGCATGATATAGTATTGCAGTTGACAATTTTAAATATAATTCGAAAAATGAATATACTTCTGACAAAACAATTTATTGTTGTCATGCTGAACTCATATACATTGCCCTTCTTGGAGTACGAGAAACATGCTGTGAAAAATAAGCAGAAATCTACGAATAGTAGCAAAAGTATTCTTACAAACATTTAGAAGGACTTGCAAAAGTCAGGAACTAGACGTTTTATTCTTTTATGGCAAGCTTGTCCTTGAAGAATTTCTGTTATGTGCTTGTGCATAACATATGAGCATCTATGATTGCTTGCTGACCCACTAGGGCATTTTTTAGTCTCAAGAGGATTCTTAGAATATTTCTTATTTGCATTACATTCTTGAAAGTTCGCTTCACGCGCAAAATGTGAAACCGATTTTTATGCAAAGCAAACTAAATCCAACTATTTTTACTTTATATATAGAGCTAGAGAATAAATTTACTGATTTTTTGTGAATTTAAGGGGGTAATAGCCCTAAAAATGACGAAAAAATTGATTTTTTTTTACCATATATTCTTAAAGTACACATTATTGCGAACCACATTATTTAAAAATAAATTTTCAAGCAGAAAATCCAAAAAATAAAGAAGTTACAAGTATTTAAGGAATAAAATCGCAAAAATTAAAACTCGCGAAATAATGATTTTTTTCATTATTCTAGTTATATAAGTCACGATATCGTATTTTCTATGCAAAATAAAATATTTTTATACATTGAGATACTAAAACTCATTCTGTAAAAGAAAGACCTTTCCAGGTATCTATTCCGAAACATAAATGCTGCAAGAAAATATAATGTTCATCAAATACAATTTCCGCTATTTAGCACCATTTATTTAATAAGGTTGTAATTTTAAAAATTATAACTAAGAAGTTGTGGAAAAAATAATTTAAAATAACAATCATTTACTAGTTTGCGATCATTATATAAACGTATTATGTAATCAATTTTCAAAAGACCGCGCATCGCTAGTGTCGCTACTCTGCAGGCGATTATAATTACAATAATTTTATGTATTATTTTATACGTGTACATATACTTCATAATTTACCTGATATAATTGTCTTTTAGGTTATGCAAATACTGAAATATTACCTTTTTTATGGAAAATATTTACTTTCAAAAGGAGTAAAATAAAGAAATAGTTTAGGTAAGTATATTAAATATATTAAGCATCATGTTAGTATTTAAGTTTAAATTGATTTATCTCCTTTATATGTTCTTAGAGTCTACGCGCAGGATCCTGGAGGAACTATTGGATGGATTTTGACATATGAGGTCTTAAAATGTTTGTAATAACATACTGGAAGACCTAATGCTATTTACATTAACCAAAATGCCAATTAACATGTAAGTAGCATTGTAAATATGAAAAAAAAGTAGAAATTTAAGAATTTTTTTTGCTTACCGAGCAATAATTTTTTTCAGAAAACTCTGGATCTTATTTCTTGCCTATGTAAATAACGTTAGGGCCTCAAGTAGTCTTTTACAGACATTTTGAGACATTATAGAGCAAAATCCATCATATGATTTGGTCAGGATCCTGTGCGTGGCCAGAATATGTTGCTGAAGTAATATTAGCAAGTTCCCATGAAATTATTTGATTTTTCATATTAAAATTGGCATAAATTATAATCAAATATATGATACATATTGTATTAAATGTAATTAATGCATTGACTTTTTTATTTCAGGTGAATATAGGAAAATACAGCCTATAGGGATAATACCCCCTTAATATGTACACATATTACATGTATATGCATTTGTTCTCTCAGTATACACATTCTTTCTAATTTAAATTAAGAAATTATTCGAGCCACACCGAAGTACCATAATATCACCTACGTATAATACTATAAAAGTTTCACTTGGTCATTGTAGTCGAGCACTCAATATGTTTTATCACCAAATCATGAAATTTCACATCTATCTTAATCAAGCGTATCGTTTCCATCGCATAATAGTATTACGTTAAGTGGAAATCATGCACGAAGCCACAAAAAGCTCGTGCTCCGAAAAAGCACGCGAAAACGCATTTAGCCGTCGTCGCCGCGGCTGCACTAGCTGAAAAAGGACCCCGTATAAGTTTTAGTGTACAGCACGGTCGCTTAATAATGACGTTAAACGCGGGGCTATGGTAGTTGCGGAGAAAATCCGTTGATAGGGGACCACGGTTAAACTCGTTCTATGGCGTTCTTTTGTTTTTTTTTTTTCGTTCTCCAGCCGCAATCAGGGCAGAGTACGAACCGAGCTCGAGCGCTTCAAACAAATAGGATTAGACTAATCCCAATTTCTGATCAACGGGACTTAGGAGACTAACCAAACGAAATTTACCCTCTCCTCCCTCTCTCCCTCTCTGTCTCTATATCTCCCACTCTCTCATTTCAACACTACATATGAGGCACCAGTTATGGTCCTGACGAATTGTATGCAACAATGCGCGAAGGATCTTCTCTGCAGGCTGCACTACGTATACACAGAATAGAGACGCTGAAAGAGAGACAGAGAGAGAGAGAGAGAGGGGGGTGGGAGGAGGAATATAGAGATGGAGCCGCACGTACAACTCAATTGGTCGATATGGGATCGACCTCAATTCTGGAATTCCATTTGTTCTATCCACGTCCTAGTGGCCAACTCGGGTCATCCACGGGGTGGCCCTTACTCACTCACTCACGTGCGCTCTCTCTCTCTCTCTCTCTCTTGCTCTATCTCTGTCTCTCTCTCTAGCTTGTACCTCTTACGAACGCCTGTATTATCGCGCGTTAACCGTTCAATTAACGGAACAACCTCGATGGACCTATCGGATTTCTCAATGCCATTTCCCTCGATGATTGTCACTCTATCCAGCAAGGAGTAGAGCCGAGAGTAGTGGGAGACAGCAAGTAGAGGAACGGAGGGAGCACTGCTAGACGCCACCGAATCGTAATGTTTAGAATGATTGCTCCTGACCTAATTGTCGCGTTTAATTAATTTTCTGATAAGATTCACGATCTTCGAATGTTCAACTGCACTGGATTATTATCCGCGGAATGTTCGAGCTATAAGCGGTCGAGTAAATTAAAGGTATTCCGAGGAAATTGTTCGGCGAACTTCTTGTCTGGCGAACATTGTCTTGGATTTTCGTGACGATACGATTTTCTAAATTAGCTACCATTACTTATTTAGGTACAATTAATATTAATACATAATTAGTTTAAATGATGATGTGAATAAGAGCTTATCGATAGAAGCTGCAATGTTATTTATGTTCTTAAACTGGTAAATGAAAATAAATTAAAGATGAGAAATTTTGGTAATTATATTTAAATTCTTTTTAGTAAAACTTTAATTCACAAACCTATTTTTTTTCTAAAAATGTCTAGTACAATTGAAAGGGTACATGTTTACAATAAAACTAAAATGTGATCAATCAATTAAATTTTGCCTTTTCAATCACACGTTAACAGGTATTTATGTTTATGTCAATTTTTCGACCTGAAAGTCAATTATATAAATCCTTAATCCTAATCGACAGTTATCAATTAATTACTGAAACGTACGCCATTTATAGACTGACGTTCTTACGCGTTATTTTACATATAAAACTCATTTAGATGTATTATTTGCCGATTCACTTTTTTTCTAATAATAGAGAAAAGAATTTGCATATAAACGATCAATTTGTAAATAACGACATAGGGTAAATAATAAATGATATTATTCAATCTAAAATTTCACGTTGTAACTCCAGCTTAATTTTGTAAAACATAAGTCCAAATATTTTGACGTTTTTAAATAAATTAGATTACTACCTTGTGAATTAATATTAATTCGCAAACACTTTTGATTCAATTCCTCGGCGCAGATGATTATTAGAGTACGAAGCCGAGGGTTGGAAAGCCAGGAGCTGCCGCGCGCGCGCAAACTCGAGCGCAAGCCCGCGTCGTTAAAATAAGCACTATCGCGTCTAATTGTGTTTCTCATTAATTGGATCCTTTCGCAAAGCAGTTCATAGCCTGCGGGATCACTGCATATTGCATGTCCTCGAGGCCGCCTGAGGTTCGGAGCCCATACTGCACACCCACAATTATCGCGACCGTTAGTGTTGTCAGCTGTTTTTTATTGCACCACGCGCCCACGTAAATATGAATTTTCCAATGTAAAGTCCCCCGGTTTTAGATTGTTAAAGGAACCGCAATGGCAGTTGTGCACGCCCCGTTGCTAATTATTTGCTCTACGGTAATGCTGTTTGCAAAAAGAAATCGTATAAGCTTATTCGATTGTGCTCGTGAGCGAAAACGTTCGTTCGAATTCGGATGAATGAATATTCGGCGATTTTTTTGTCACGTTTAATTGGCTACTGGAAATTGTAAGCTTCGTACTCGTACGAACTTTTCATGGATTATGGAAAACTTATACTTAGTATAGTAAATAAAATTTAATTTTATGCGGTCGACTGTTTTACTGATGAAATTCATTATCATTTTCAAATAATTCCTCAGTCACAATATTACGGTTCTTTAAACGTTTAATAGCAATGGGTATGAATTTGCGCTTCATAAAATATGAGAAAATAACGCTAAAATCTTCCAAAGATATAGGGAGGTGAAAGTCAGTTCAGCGTCTCTTTAATCATCTATAAAAAAGGAGGCGGTTGGTGAGAAAGTTCGCTGGTACAAGACGAAGACAATAAATCGCAATCACGGGTTATCGGGTCTTCTCTTAAAGAGTGGCAGCCACGGTGGCTGGGTGGCGCCCCCTACATCCCTTCCGGCTCAGTCCGGCGCGGGGCAGAGCCGCGCGAGCTTCGGCGATAACGATAACGAGGATTGCTCGTAAAATCCCCGCCGCAATCCATTGGCCGCAATATCAGCCCTGTAGTTATACAGATTATCGTGCATATAGCGAAAGAAATGATCGGTAATCCGATTGCCGCCCACTATGCCGTCGGCTTCTGCCGCAGAATCGAAGCCGGCGAGGTAACAATTACTACCCAGTCGATTTAGCAAAACGTATTACTTTTATGCCTTCTGCACGGGAGCCCGACGACCGATCTGGCATGCCCACTGATTAATACGGCTCACTGTGCACAGGACTCGGATTTCAGGAAAAGGCTATGCGCTCGTGAACTGCGCGCGCTTTTATTCCCTACTGGCCCTTTGATGACGATTCGCGTGTGTCGGAGGAATGGTTCAATATTTGCCAACGGCTTTCGATCTTGTGGAGCGTTCGATAGTTTGAAAATAACGTTATGGGCACGTGAAAGAGAGGAGAGAGAAAAAGATAGAGGAATAGAGAACATTAAAAAGTGGATCAAACGAAATGTGTGTCGTTCCGCTAGTGAACACTAATTGTCGCACGAATGTTGATTAAGCGTTGAATACCCTCGAATATATTATTTCGCCGTGACTGATCAGACTTAATAATTAAAACGCAGTCACATATTACGGATTTAAATTTTCGATAAATCGGTAGGAATGGCTCTTTTTATTCAACGATAAATACACAAGTATTCTGCATATTTAAATGATATAGCGTGAATAAAAAATTAAAATAAATTTTATAATTTTTGTTGGGAACAAAATTAAATCAATTATTTAAAATAAATTTGGAATAATCAATAGACATTTTTGTAATAAAAGTCAGCAATCCCTATATAAAAAAGTGATGACCGGATGTTGCGAAGCCAAGATAAACGTTATGTGATTGGCTCATGTAGTGCGCATGCGTCTAAGTCAGAAAGTGTAAACGTCTTCTAGGTTAGGGTGCGCAACGCGCGCTGTTCAAACTCTAGTTGACAATAAAAATTTTAGGATATTATTAGAAAAATCATAAAAATAAAATTTAGAATATTTTAGATTATTTTTTATTATTTTATATTATTCTACATTTTTATTAAAAAGTCAATGCAAGAAAAAATTTTTATACAATCTTTTTTATTGTAGCAAAATATTAAGCTTAGCTAAAAATTAAAAATACTCCAATAAACACTTGATTAGAGGTCTTTTGTTACTTTCTGACCATGTGTGATTGTAGCACTTCTTCGTTTTCGACTCGAGCTTTGCCACCTTCTATTTATACAACAAATTCCATACTCAGTCTAGAATGCCCATTTTACGTCCTTGGTATACGCACAAAATATAATATTTTAACACATCGGACGTAAAATACTTCTCATGCCCTTTTTCCAGGGGCTGAACACTAGATTGTCACCCTTTTCAGAAATGGATGCAAAACATCTGATTCATTACTTCTAAAACGTGACAATGTCCAGGTAAGTAGTGCACTTCGTCTATTGTGTATAAGGTCGCCGATTATGATGCCCAGGTGGTGCGCATCATGGCTTTTCATGTGTAGATGTGGAATTCGATCGTACTCAACGTCTAGATGTATAGGGTCACCGATGATCATGTTATACTTTTATATGCCTATAAGCATAAGATCCGCACTCAAACGCATAACACAGAATATTTATGATAAAATATATAACCGTAACCGTATCATGGAAATCTAGCTAAAAACTGGCTGAAATATCATTAAACTTTTTTTGCGGGAAAGATTTTTATTTGATAGACACTATTTAGACTGAAGTACTTTTTGTTTTATTCTCAATTAAATGCATTTTTTGAATGGTAAAGTAGATAATGCTAAAATATTTAAAAGATTTTAAATGGATATTAACTACATAATAAATATATGATGCTTGACATGATATTAATTATTTCAAATATCCTTAACGAACGAGGAAAAAAGAATCCTTAATTTGATTACAATAATAAATCAAGGATTATAATTTAATACGAATTAATGGTAGCCATTTGGATTATCCAATAATTCAATTGGGACGTTCTTTCTTTCATGTTCAATTCGAAAGGTACACACATAAAACGTGTCACCTTCATGTCAATTCGGGCTGACCGTAAAATGGTTCGCTTTATACGAATCTCGTGAAAATGGAGAATGAGAGGGGGTTAACAGAGAGAGAGAGAGAGAGAGAGAGAGAAGGAAAGAAAAAAGAGCCGTCGTCATTTTATTTCAGTCACTCTCTTTCTCTTTGCTCTCGCCCCCTCCCACTCCTCCCCTCGCCCCGTATTCCACCCACTCTCTGTCTCTCTTTTGTATGAACGACCTTTAGACATTTCGCTTTGGTTCTTTGATCTCGTATGCAAGACCATTTTCCTTTAGTGCTGTATACATCTAAGGTACTTTGTGCGATTTTACCCAGGAGAGATGAACTTTTTTAGAATTTCTAAGGGATCGAGAGTACGTAGTAAAACAGAATAATTAATAAAACACCTCGAAACACGCAGCACGTACGGAAACTTCTTTATTTCGCTGGGAAAAGTCTTTGTAGGCTTTTCATAAAGTCCGAACTTAATTTCAAGAGTGCTACAAAACTTCTTCACGCAATATGTGCGGCTCCCTCTCTCTCTTTCTCTTTATCTCCTTATATTTCTTTTTATCTTTTCGCCTTCCGCTATATCCGTTATTTAATGTTATTTCAAACTTAAATCACTGCGGAAACTGTTGTTGGAATGGTTTTACTCAAAAAGTCGAATAAATAAAATTCTTTTGCCGTTCTTTCATTTACTGCACAATATTTTTTTATTCATTTAGGTATGATTCTAATTGCGTTCCAACATGGAAATACAATCAGTATAAAACATTTTGTGAGCAATAAAATAGATAAACGTCTGCAATTCAAATAAATCCATAATCCTTATAAATGAAAATAAAAACTCTTATTCGATATAACATTTATTTTGTTCACTGATTTTGCACAAGATAAAAAAATTGGTTAGTTAAATTATACAAAAATGGATATAAAAAATTTGATTGAATTTGGAGATTTTTAATCCGTCTTTGTAAATAGCATCTGTTCGAAATAACTATAGATTTTTCAATTAACCGGTATTACCGCCCAGCATGAGGTATTTAAATTGCACCTCAGATAAAAATGTACATTTAGTGCCCTATACACTTTTTCGCCCACTGCACAGCCCTTGTCGTGACGCCTCTGAATATCTTTCAATCTGTATCGTCGCCTCTAAGTTTACGATTATCAGTAGCCATAATCGCGAGCAGTGCTTATACGCGTTCAAACGATGCACTTCAAAAAATTAAAGCATGGACTCGAGCCTGCTACGGCGATCGAATAATTCGCAGTTCGCCCCTTTTATTTTACCGCCGCGCCGTCGCTGCTGCTGCGCGCGACCTATTATTTTGCGTAATAAAGGAGAGAATAATCAATGCACGCGCGGTATCACCAAAGCGAGTTTATTAAAAGCTTTCGCTCGGTCTCTTATGCATAGTCCGACGAGAAAGAAAGGGACATGAGGGCGGGAAGCCAAATGGATGGTGATATTGGAGAAAGGCTACTGCAAGTTTTTCGATTCTCAATTAATGCTGGATTTCGAATGTCGGGATCGAAAAAGCGATATCATTTCAGCGGGAAAGGCTAAAAGGTTTTATTGCCGCTGGTTAATTGAAAGTGTACAGAAACAAGATTTACCGAGATATAATGACAATCCATATTAAAAATAACATGCTTCCGTTAAATAATGGAATTGAAAAAATTGAATTTTAAAATCATCAATGGAATTTTTTACTCTTCTTTTGTGTATATATTTAATTGTGCGCAGGACAATTATTTGAGCTACTTAATATAATTTTCATTCTATAAAAAGGAGCAAATGAATTTTTAAATATGACGACTTCTTTTGAAAGAGTTTGAATCTAAGTCGGTGAAGTCCTATAAACTGCCACGCCTAGAATTCAATGAATTCTGAAAGTCATTAAATTAGAGAATATTGAGTCGGTAGCAAACATCGTTTTTCACCTATTTTTTTTTTAATGAAGCTACCATAATGTACAACGTATAAACGGTGTTCAAATCTTTTTTCTAATTGTCTTAATTAAGATAAAAATCGTGCAATTTGTCACGAATTCAGTACAGTCTGTTAAATATTGCTCCACTATAATATTATCTCATAAATCTTGTTCCATTTAAATTTGCACATTATTAAGTACAGTTTCATATCGTGAAAGTTAACTTTGAAATTAATGGTTGTTCTCCGAGATTAGTTAAGCTGTAACCCTTTGTTTTAATGTTGTAGTTAAATTTTTATTTCTGCATTTCTTACAGTGCAATAAATATAAAAAAAAGGTGAATTGCCTTTAACTTGATTCCGTTCTTAAGAAACCGCTTTCCCTCAAAAAACCTATTAACTAAAGAATAAATATTTCATTGCTTGGAAAGATCCGGATAATAACAAAACACACGGACTCCCTTCAGACCCTTTATTGATGTATAATATATTTTAAATGATTGTATTAAATTAGTTTCTAATTATATGTTTATTTTTTTAGTTAATTCACCTTGGGAAGGTACCATCATTTGATCCATTCCAAACATCAACCTCGAGAACGCGTTAACCAAAGGTCTAAAAAAAGTTGCGGCGTTATTAACATTATTACTATTATCATACCATCTCACAAAATCAATGATGTTTACATTTTATTAAAGTTCGGAAAACAAATTATCGCAGTTAACGCTGCAGTACCCCGAGCATAAGTTATTTCTGTTTTCAGGCTATATATAATCTACATTTTATGCAACGCACTGAAACCTAAAAATAGCCATCAGCAATATAACATCTCTCTCTCGTATGGCGCACCTTATACCATATGTACACTGAAGTCTTCATTGGCATTCAAAACACACTTTTCGATAATGGACTCGCTAACGTAAGCAGATTATTAGTAAACTAGTATCCTTGAAAGCGAGGTAAAAAGCAATTTGTGCAAGGAGGCGCGCTCGATCGTTCCGGTATAAGTATAGCAGCATGGCGGCGTAAAAAAAGCAAGCAAATTAAGACGCGGAGGGTCGCGGAAGAGAGGGAAAACCCTCATAAACTTGTCAATCCTCCAAAGTCATTTAAAGCGAAGGTTCGAGTTATAGAGACGCGCGCGCGTTGCTGCGTGTAGCACGTGCGCGCGCGAGTCGACATGATCTCTTTCTCTCCCCTTCCTCTCAGAGAGGCCAGACCCGATTTATATTTCTCTACTTTTTTTTCCGGCCTCTTTATATTATTTCGCTTTGCGAAGGAGCTTGTTTTTCACAGCGATGTGGAGCGCCTCATCCATCAAAGGCGGGAAAATGTAGGGAAATCGTCGGAGGTGCCGCGATGGAAAACATTTTGTCGCCCAACATCTCCCCCCGTTCTGGCCGTACATGTGATACGCGCTCGACGAGGAGCGAACATGTGCTACACACCCGTACACCGTATAATATAGCTCGGTGTGGCGACTACGACGACGCGTCCACTATATAGTGTGCCGCAGCCCACTACAAGGGTGAGACGACGACACGCGTCATGCTGCCAGTTGCTAACATAGCGCGCGGCCGCCTGCCACTGTCACGGTGTGTGTGTGTGTGTGTGTAGTCCGACGAGAAGACAAGAGTTGGGAGCATAAGGCAGATTCGAAAAAGGGGATGGCAGGAGGAAATGTAATAAGGAGGGAGATTGCTGTCTCGCCCTGTATACGTGTGAAGAGTTGGGCCATGGATGCACAGCCGTTATTCTCGCTCGGAATGAGAATAGGAGGGATGAAAATTCATGAATTCGAATGATACTGTTTTGCAAATTTCAGGGAAGGGGGGGAAATGAAATATCGAGTTTGTAACAATGAATGGCTCTTTGTTGTGTATAGGAAATTATCTTTAGCGAATTCGTGTGACGTCGAAGTGGAAAAATCACGGTATCGCATCCTATGCCTTATTTGAAAATTAAAGGAGGATTACTCACGAGATTGGAATAAAAAACAGTATTTGGAGGAAGTGCACGAAACCTATTTATTTAGAATAATTTAAGAAAGAGTTGACCCTTTTACTTGAAGGAAAAGTTGAAGTGGCGTGATATGGGTTTACGTTATTTTAATAATAACACAATAAAAGGCAATTAATTAAATAATAAACTCGATTTTACCCAAAATACATATTATTTAGCATTAAAATGGTCATTTAACATTGAAAATCCATTACGCCCCACTCATGAGGTGAAATGGTTTCTTTGAGGTAGGTATATAGATATTATGCTACTTTACCAAAAAGGGAAAGTCTTTAAGCGCACAAGATTTTTGGATTTATTTAGTAATTCCTAATTTTTTCTTTCGTAAAAAACGAAGTATCATTTTTCCAAGAGATTCCATGGTATTTACGTTATTTAAATCATGATGTGACTTTAATAAAACCATTATCCAACCGACCTGAACTGCCCATTATATCTCATCTCCCCTATACACTGATAAATTAGCTAAACAACCCTTACTATGAATGGCTATTTAGAGAAACCACTCGGTCTCGTTGATGTACGTATAATCAAATGAGTACATATGCATACCCGCTGTATTTGTATTTGCCAAATACGAAAGAGATTACACCACAAAACAAATACATACATCTATTTGTTTTATACAATACTAAAACAAATTACACCTCGATAACTTTTTATTTTTTGCAATGGAATTTGTAAAATTATTCATCCAGTATGTTAAATCTTTTAAAACACTGAAAAATTGTTTGAATAAGTCATAAAAATTAATCAATGACAGAATTTATGAAAACCGTAAATTAATGTAAAGTCAGTTAATTTACTTGTCAATTGATCGCGTGTACATATAACACAGGATTTATATTTGTAATTATATCTATATATCCGAATTTATAGACCCGATTTAATATTTTATTTTCATTATAAAATTCTCGTCGGATAAAGATTTGTTTTCATAATTTACGTTTTTAATGGCCCGTGAAAAAGATCTGATAAAAGATTTAATGACAAAAGTGTCAGAGAGAAATAAAAAATGTATTAGTTACAGTGCTTTCATATACCTAGGCTAGCGTATTTTTCGGAACGTATAAGCGATAGTTTACACGAAACATAAAAAAATCGTGATTGTAGAAATTTCAGAAATCAAAAATTAACAGATCGGATGTGCTCTGTATATTATAATAGCTTGCAACTTCAAATCCAGATTTGTAACTAAAAATCGTTTTCGATTTTTTGAATTATCAATTATTGCTGTCTGATTATATTCGCAAAGAGACTTTATTGTATTAAAAGTATAAATTTCAAGATTTATCTCCCGAATCAAATAGAATTTTTTACGCAATGGCTTTTTCAATAAATGACATTCGCAAATATAAATGTCATTCATATTTTACAAATTTAGTATTATAAATACCATCCACATTTATCCAACAAAATTCAATTGAAGAATTCAAAACTGTACAATCTTTGCTCTGCACAATTTTAATCGAGTTGACTTCATATGTACCCAACCTTATCCTCGTCAATTCGACAAACCTAATTCACATTTTTTCATATAGAAAATGCAATGATTCAGCGCTGATTCAAAGCTTCCGCCAGTTAGCCCGTACAATCGCGCGCTCATTTCATATCAAGCGGTACAAAGAACCTCGAGACGCTCTTATCGCGGCTAACGTACAACAAAAGCGTCATGCTATAAATATTTTCTTAATTCGTGTTTTACAACGACGCCAAGCCCACTTTGTAAACACGCTAATCACGTAAAAGGAACGAGGGAAAATAACGTTCTCGCGTATAAGAAGGGTGGAAAAAAAGCTTATCGAAAAGTTAACATCGAAATTAAACAAAAAAAAAAAGAGAGAAAGGCGGATTCTATCCTCGTGGGGGGTATATATACCGTACACGCGGCCAGGCTACCGAGAAATCCAGCGATATTGAGAGAGAGAGAGAGAGGGAGAGAGAGAGAGGAGGAGAGAACGAGTGGCCTCACGTCATAAGAACATAGATTATATCGTTTAATAAAACAAGGCGTCAGCTTCGAGGGGAGGAATGGTACGAGAAGGTAGGGAAAAAAGCGAGCCAGCCGGTATGTACGTATATACGTAGGAGCGTGAGAGGAAGAGAAGAGCAATTTCGCTAGGGCAATTTTTGAACGCGCGCGCGGCTTTTTTCTTTCCCTCTTTCGTCTTTTTTCCTCTCTCTCTCTCTCTCTCTCTCTCTCTCTCTGCCTTCACACAAATGCCGTTCGCGATGGAGAGAGCGAGAGAGCGAGAGAGAGAGAGAGAGAGAGAGAGAGTAAGAGATAACACTCTGAAAATCTGAAAAGCAAACTCCTCTCTCTCTCTCTCTCTGTCGGCTCTCAGCGATTCTAGCTTCCCTTTTTCCGTCGTCGCGAATCTCTCTCTCTCTCCCTCTCTCGGCTCTCGCTACAAACGAAACTTATCGTTCGCAATCTCTCTTTCTGGCGCTCGGCTCACACAGAGCCTTTACCGCCAGCCCCCCGACTCATTCTCGCCTCCTCTCTCTCTCTCTCCCTCTCCCTCTCTCTTTCCTCTCTATGTGCAGAGCAGCAGCAGCAGCGGCGGTAGCGGCGGCAGAACAGCACAGCCACTGTGTCTCTCGTTCTTTTGGTGCTACTCGCTCGCGCGGGCCACTCGAGCGAGTTTGTCGATAAGGTACGAAAGAGAGGGAGAGAGAGAGAGAGAACGCTTGCTCGCTCTCCGGATTAATTATAATCGAGCTGCTTATCTCAAGAGAATTCTGGAGGGGAGATGTGACTTTTGGAAATTCGAGAGCGAGGCCCATTAATCGTGTTATCAGAGATTTAATTAGATTATAGCGGGACCAATCCAACTGCCGTTTCGCGTTGCGACGCTACTGTTACTACTGCTTCGCCTTTATATATATATATATATATATGTATGTGTGTGTGTGTGTACATGTAAGATTGTCCGCAGGCTGGTGCTGCTGCTGTCGTTTATACTGCTTCTGGATAATTTGATACGGCTCTGAGATAGGCTATACGCTGAAGGATCGGCGATAATTTATCGGTGACTGTGACGTGCGAGGGGTGCTGCGCGTTCAGTTCAATGGACCCTAACATTTTTCCTTATGTCGCCTGCCTGATTTGCCAAATGTTTAGGGGGTTTTCTTTCTCCCGGCGTCGTTTCGTGCTTGAGCTCTCGAGTGCGATGGGAATTTGATTTTTTTTTAAACGATTTTTGGAATCTGCCAAGGGTGTTGTGAAAACGGGCACTTGTCGAGGCGACCTTTGTCTGCGCTTTTTTTCTGGCGGAAAGCGTTGGGTGGAATGTAATTTTTTTTTTTCAAGGAATTGAGACTGTCACTAGCCATTTTTAAATAATTATTTTACAGACTAATTGTTAGTTGTATTGGCTACTTTTATATACTTTTATTGATGAGTTATTAAAATCAAAATTATGCCTTTTCTGTGGCTATTAAATATCCCATTTACTTATGTATATTTATACATGAGCAAAAAACTTTAAAACAAGCTGGCAAGCAGATTTCTCGATCAATAATAAATAACCGAGAAAAATGACACACAGATCAAAAGAAGTATGATACTGCATAATTCTTAATTTTAAAACCCCATATCCAAAAACACCTTAACTAGACAAAACACAAAATCCTTGTAATAAAAAAAACTATGAAAATTAAAATCAAAATAAATTTTTGCATTATGCAGCTTACATAAATCTACTTCTGGTATTATAACTCTCTTGCTCTTTGTGTCGTTCCATTTTTGGCGCAGTGGTTGAATTTTGATAAAAGGCAATTAAAATGGCTCTCACGTAATACACATAAGTTTCACATAGGTACGTTGTATTGAAAGATATGCGATATGAAACTTTTGGAAAGGAAAATGAAAAGTATTATAGGTTCGGTAAACAGTTGCATGCTCAGACTTTGATACCAACTTGTCTTTGGCGTGATATATCACTGGGGTTAAATGAAACCGAAACTAATTCTAATATATTAGAAACAATGGTTATTGGAATTCAAATACAGATCCAGTTACTGCGGAGAATGTAATTAGCACTTTGACATTTAGTGAAATTGATCCGACATCGCTAGAACTTGATTCCTTCTTCGATAAGTAACTGCAATTAATTTTCAACGGCTTGTAATTTGTGATACGCACTGTTATTGGTTATGCATTGAAGTATTCAACTTGTTTGATCCTAATAGTTAGTTAATATTTGATCAAGTACTCACATCCTCGGCGATTATTACACATAAATTATTAACAAACATTAAAGGGAAACAGGGATGAGTGAGCCGAGGGTTTACAGGCAAGGATTAGAGTCAGGTTTAATCGATATACTAGCAAGACATTGCACGACCGTAGATAAGCCAGTCCGCAGTGACTTTTTGTGTCGCTCGAATATTTTTTGCACTTGCCAACGAGACTTCCCAACTTTGATAAACACGGTGAAATATATTTAAAGTTAACTAACAAAGAAAATCGGAGCAATCCAAGCAACCTACAGAGGCCTTTTTTGTCAAAAATACAAATGCAAATGATAGTGTTCTATCTATATTTTTTATTTTTATTTTGCGACTTTAAACCGTAAAGGTCCAGATGATCAAAACGTTCCATTCAACTCTCCAAGCTCCAGTTAAATAGTTATTCTTGTAAACAAAGTGTGATTGAAGATAACAATGTGTAGACTTTCTAATTTTGAACTTAATTTTGATGTGCCAGAGTTTACTGAGGGCGTATCAACCCTGAGCAACAAACTATTTAAAGTAACAAAGTAATTAAATCCATGTTATCGTGTTTCTAAAATAAATTGGCTCATTATTCGAGCTTCGAGAGTCGAGTGGAGCGTTTTGGTCGGTAAAATATGGTTTCACTCCACTTAAGGGTTGATACACCCTAAGTAAGGGGTTGAACATCAAAATTAAGTTCAAAATTAGAAAGTTTATACATTTTTACCTCCAATGAAACTTTTTTTACAAGTGTCTGTTTACAATAGCTATTAAACTGGAAGTTGGAGAGTTGTATGGAACGTTTTGGCCGGCTGGACCTTTACGGGTAGAGACCAACCATGATTTTTCATATACTGCGATTAAATGAGCCTTTATTCGAGCTCATTAGACGAAACCCCGAGACTTGAATCTCATATTTTCGACCATGAAAAGTCTCTAACGTTTCATCAAAATCAGTTCCTCGGGTTCCCATTTTCAGTGATATTTGAAAACCACTGTAAAAATATAATATCTTTGCAAGTCTTTTTAATAAAGTAATCGCTGATGAGTAATCGCTATAACCTGCACAAATTTAAAAGCACTGATTCAGACAGCTTGTAAACATTTTGGTTTTCCTATATAATGTTTCTGGCGAACCGCATCAAGCGCGCGCGAACGTCAAAATCTCGAAACAATTTTTCACCGTCAGAATGCTGGTTTTCTCTGAGGAGAGCGCGCCGAGCTGACGAGGGAAAACACAAAAACTACATTTTTCCGGGGCAAACTAGCTTTTCTCCGTCAGATACTCTCGCGCGCTCTCTCTCTCTCTCCCCCATGGAGTAAATAAGTAAAAGCTTCCATTTTATTTCGGCGCGAGGTATAAGAAAGCATACCGTCAAACGATAGTTCGCGCAGAAAGGCTTCGCCTTATTCACACCCTGGGGCTGCCGGGCACAAAAGTGCATACCGACGTTTTACGGCACCATTAGTCTTGAATGGCTCGAACAGGAAAACACCTTGTCAGCGCCATTTTTCACCCTAACATATTAATGTCCCGTCTTCCTATACGTATACAAGCACTAGTTTCGGTGTATATACGTCTCAAAATTTTCCACTCCGCACCGAAGACATAAAGCGACACTCTACACTTTTTCCTGTCTCCCCGCAGTATCATTAAATTTAAACAGGCCACTTGTGTGTGAAAAGGCACCCATTCCCCTCCGTTTTGTTCCTGAATATACTTTCAGCCGCATGATACATTAAACACATTTACAGACACACACAAACACAGACTTTGGCGCACCGAGTGTACAGTTGTTGTCGGGCTTGTGAAAGGTTAGGCGCGAATACGCGATATTATCCAAGTAGCCGAGCTGTGATATACCGAAATACCCTTCGGTAATCCATTACGAGCGTGGACTATCCGTTTCGCGTATGGGCGTTAGATTTCTGCCCCTTTTGCTCTCCCCTATTTAGGCGCATGCTCTCCCCAGAGGTGGAATTCTATGGCTCAAAAGATATATATCCTCAGGAATATATATATACATATATATTTCCTCAGATAAATACTGCATTTTGTCAATGTATAAATATATATAGCCGTTATATAGTACCAATTAGTAGATCATTATTAATGAGTAGCGTGTGGATTGTCAAATCGGTGAATACTATAACATAAAAAAGAAAGAACCTCAAATATTATAATATCAAGTAAAGCCACAGAACTTTTTTTTGCTGAATAGAGAAATAATGAGTTGTGGAAATTTTATAGAAGATTTCATTGGGATACTCGTATTTGAATTTAAATAAAGGACTCCTTCTTTCGCACAGTAAATTTATATATAATGGTCTTCTGCACTCAAACATTCGCTGGACTATTTGGCAGCGCAAATTGTCTACGCCGATCAAAATCACATGACGATTCGCGGGGAATAATAGTGCGTCACGATATTTAGAGTGCAATCATCCATAACCAAGAATACAGTCGTATAATAGATGAATTTAATGGCTTCAACATTAAAAGCACGTAAAAGAGGAGGAAAAATAAAAATATCGAACTGATCGTGTAGATTTGATATCAAAACGATTTATGGACCTCGTTGAAATGCAATTCTCATACTGGACTAATAAAACTTGCAGACTAATCGTAATTGATTGCCGCATTTCGACCACAAAATATTTATAATCCGCGCAGTTTTAAAATTTTAAAATGCCAAAAATATCTCTCGCGAAATTCTCCACTTACATATAGTCGATAGATAAGCCCACATGGTATCCAGGTTATTATACGTATATATGTATTTGCATCTCTTCCCCCTTTTTTCACGTTTTATTTCAAAAAATGGAGGCAGAGAGAGAGAGAGAGAGAGAGAGAAAGAGAGCTTGTTCGTTGAGGGTACGTCGTTGTGAAGGTGGTGCGCGAGGGGTAGTGGGGGTGTAGGTATGGGGTAGTTTCGCCCTCTTGGAATTCGCCACGGCCTCTAGAGACAGCCATTAAACGCATACCACTCGCTTTACGGTCCGTTCATCGAAAGAGAAAGAGACGGGGAGAGAGTGAGCGAGCTGTGTAGGTGGAGAAAGAGAGAATAGGACACAGATAGCGGGCAACGGGTAGGGGCGAGGGGGCCAAAGAGGTAGAGAAGGCGAGAGAGGGAGAGAGAGGGAAAAAAAGGGAAATTAGTCTGCACATCTGTCGCACTTCGCCGAGCTTCGTTACGAGGCTTGGCGAAAGAGAGAATAGCAGATATAAAGAGACTGGCAAAAAGGGGGGGGGGGGGAGGGGGAAGCAGGGACAGTAGACAAAGCCGCGCGAACGGCGCGTTCTCGGTGCGCTGCGCTGAGGTGAAGTGCAAAAAATTAAAATTCGTATTTTGTCTAAAGTTTTCTCGTTTCGTGTTTTAGCGGATCGTCCAAGCGGATTTTATTAATTCTTCTCTCCTTTTTGTCGTCGTTTTTTAATTAACTGCGCAATTTTATATAGCGGTTTCGCAATTAGAAGTCGGAAATTTCCTAAAATTAAAAAATTTCTTAATCGCGCTCCTGCCAGCTTTCTCTCTTTTTCTCTCCCTTTCTCTCTTTCTCTTTCTCTTTCTATTTTTTGCTCTTTAATTAATTTCTACGTTTTTATGTTTATTAGTTTTAAAATGATGTTTAATAATACTAAGGGGTGGGATTTTTGTTCATCAAAATGATAAATTAAAGGTGTTTTGAAATGTAAATGAATGCAGTTAAAAGTGAATAAAACTGAACGATTGCGCGTAGCTTTCATTTTGATAATTGCAGCAAAAGCCTCTTTTATTTCGGTATATCACGTTGACGGCTCATATCTCCATAAGCTCTACGAATTATCAAAATTCCGATAATCGCATATATATTTGAACATAAAAAATAGTATTTTTTAAAATATCGCTTTGAAAAAATAAACAAAATAAAGCGGAATAAAAGCGGGGGGAAAAAGGTCTCTGGGAAAAGATTGGAGCGCGGAGATAACGAACGGCATTGCAGTCGCGAATCTACGGGTTAACTTTTAAAAGCATCACAAAATTGTGAACCACCAACCGCGCAATTAAATGGAGAGACAGCAATGAAAAGAGAGAGAGAGAGAGAGAGAGAGAGAGAGAAAGATATGCGAAACGCCCTGGAATAGAGGAATAAAAAGAAATGAAGCTGCAAAAGCGAATAGAAAAACAGAGCGCGAGTGCGACGCAGAATAGGCATAGAAAGGGGCAGAGAGGACGAAATGAACGGAATCGGATAAAATAAGAGAAGAGAGAACCACGATAAACATAGAGGGATAGAGAGAGAGAGAGAGAGAGAGAGAGAGAGAGACGAAGTGAGACGGGAAATCGGTTCCCCGCGAGCCAGCCAATCAGCGTGTAATCTGTTTAGGCTTCCTATTTGACACACGTGACTAACCGCACATTGCCGATGTGTCCCTCGCTTCTCTCTCTCTCTCTCTCTCTCTCTCTCTCTCCTTCCGTCGACCATCCCCTACACCTTCCCTCCTCCCTCGTCCCATACGTCCCCACACTTGGCCGCTCGGAATTGCGACGAGGAATACTTTATGAGCCCGACAGATGCGCGCGAGAGCCGCTCGGGGCCTCGGATTATCTCTGCCTCTACTCCACCTCCGGCACACCGCACTCTCCACCTCCTCCCCCGCACTCTCTACCCCCCTAAGCACACAAGATACGCCTCCCCTTGCATATTTTATTTCGGCTCGCGCGCTGTGCACTTGCGCTAAACTCCGCATCTTTTGTCTATTCGCGGCCTTGCTCTGATTAAATCTCTATGTCGTCGTCGTCGTTGCTCGCTCGCTCGACTCGCCTGTGTGCAAGCGCGCCTCTTGCCCTATCTTTGTGTCTATACTAGCTCGTCGAGCATGCGGTTTCCATTGTATTCTCTTCGTCGCGGTCCTGTGTTTTTCGCCTTCTTTTTCGCCCCTGTATACCAGTCCTCGCCCCCATTACAGGCAGAGAAATTTATGCCTCGATACGTATGCGTGTGCGCGTGTGTGTAGTACAGGGGGGGAATATAGCGAGCTTCGGAATTGCACACAATTTTTGGCCGAGCTCCGTGCGCGTTATCTTCGGAATTCATGCGCGAAAGTTTGCGTGGCAAGTGCGCGCTTCTTTTCTACTCGGTTTCGTTTTTTTCCTTTTTTTCTTTCGTTACTTGTATTTGCGTAATAAGATTTTAGTTTTATGCCGCGGTACGCAATAAAAGGGGATTTTTGTGGAAAATATATACATAAATTTGGAGAGTAAAGGGGTGCCAAGTTTCTCGAATTTTTTTACTTTTTTTTTTGTTCTTTGTCAGTTACGTGAAAACTCTGGGTTTTCGCAAATAAGGTTGGAGTAAGAGAAAAAATATATTTTCTGAAAAAATTAAGCACTTACGAGCTAAAGTATTTTCCTCTAATTTGCCCTTTACTGTACAGAAAACTTCCGTATGTTTTTATATTAATTAAACCTATGGATAGTATGGTTCTCTCTCAGACTTATATGTTCACTTGAAATAGTTACACTAATATATCACACAGAATATCGATATCTTTATAGTTATGAAGCAATACCTAAATATTTAACATTCCAATTTCCATTTTCCGTTTAATAATAGGATTACATCCTATTTAAACGCATACGTAAACGGCTCCAACGATTGTCTATAACAGTAAAAGTACGAAGCAAGCTTTATTTGTTTAAAATAAAGTTATAAATTATTTACTTAATTACTTAGTTTATTTATATATTTCATTAATAGTTTATACAATATATTTATTAAATGCATTCTTAAAAAGACGATAACTGGAAAAAGTGTTGCACCTTAAAACTCGATCTAATTAGTTAGGTGTAGATACTCGTTTTAAATAAGGCCAAATTTAAAAAAATTTTATATAAATTAATATTTGAATTTAAATTATGAAAGAATTATGATTGAATAGATTCTTGAACTAATTAATCCATTTCGGAGATATAAATTGCTGTGAGTTACGAATTTCGGCGAAACTTGAACCACGTACTGTTTACATCATTACCGAGATGGAGACAGAGTTTTTTCCAAAAATGAATCGATATATTTAAAAGTAAATGCTGTTCTAATATTTTCTCTATCAAAAATTAGAACGCGTCGTAATCTGTTACTAAAACTAAATTATGTATACTAAAATTTTGTGAGAAAGTATTTGTTAATATTAAAGTATTTGCTAGAGTTCAAACACTGATGCGTATGACAAAGTTGAGCGTGCATGAATTTAGCTAGTTACATAAAAATTGATATTCCGAAATACAAATCAATTGTTAAAGTTGTAATAGTTGTAGCTACTGCTCACAAATTTCACTAATTCACAAATTATAATTTATATAATAAATGAAACCAGCCATTTCATATTTTCAATAAAGCACAGAAAGCTTCAACAGAATAATAAAAATATATTTTACAATATATTCTTTTGTTGTTATTTCAATACTTCTTATTGATTGAAGTTAACAATTTCTGATATTTTTTATTACATGCCTAGTTGCCTTATAAAAAGTAATGACTGCAAGAGGTAAAGGAAAAAGTAAATGCATGTGATTGGCCATTCAATTAAGGTATAAACAATTGATTAGCTTATTCGGATATACATTCGTGGATGATTTAATAATTGATATGGGAGATGATGCTTGCGAACAAATGATTAAACTGTTTATTTACCGGCCAACGTTTCGGATATTTTTATTCCATCTTACGTCCCTTTCAACCAAGCAATATGCTTACACTAACTACTAAAAGCTCACTGAGACGGTGCAAAGGTATACGAGGGTGTGCGTAAATTTGAGGCACTGGTGAACGGGTAATCATAGTCACGCATACAACACTTTCCTAAACCAGCAATTTAATCTTCGTATTTCAGTACACTGTCAATCATTTCACATTGGTAGCTGAGAAATTATGCGAGGCAATGAAAAATTGTTCGAAAATTATTTATTAATTGTAATGAATATTTATTTCGATAAATTGTCCACAGCAAAGTTAGTCTAATATTTAAAATTTTAAGTTTAAACTAAACGTTTTAACAATAATGATATAGTTTTTCTCAATTTTTCATCAAAAATTAATTTCGCTATTACTTTTTTATTATTGATATGTTCTCTCAGAATACATATAAATAAATTTCTAGGGTGAGTCATCATTACATAAAAAAATTTCTTTTAATTCTCTAGATTTTATCATGTCACATTAATAACTAATGTGGTCGAATAATGAAAGAACTTTATGCTGTATTCTTGTATATTATAGCTCTGATGAGGGACGTAAGGCAAATAAAAAGTTTAGTCATTGATTCGTAAGGATCATCTTCCATCAATTAATTATAATTAGCTTCGCTTTTGCTGGGATTGACTTCATCCCTCGAAGGCATACCAATTTATCTAAAATTTGGATATAGCAATGGCCACAGCAACGTTTCTAGCGTATAACGTTAACACTCTACTTTAGGGCAATAAATATTTATTTGCTTTTAATAAATTGTAGACATAAAAGATTATATTATAATTTCAACCGTTAATGATTATAAAATATATTAACAGCTTCTTTTTATATATTTTAACGTCGCTCTATTTATACTCTCACTTGGTGTTAATCAGCAACGGAGGTTTACGATGCGTATGTACACAAAGCACATGTAATATCTTACAGAGGTGCTTGTGGCAATGAACCCGAGGCTAGTACTCGAACCCAGATCCTTTGGATTGTAAGCTCATCGCTCTACCGACCGTAGGTCTCGTATTAACAGTTCTGTCCTGAAGAGAAGTGTTAATGTTATGTACTCGAAACGTTGAAATAACAAAGTTCCAAACAAAATTGCTAATTTGGCTTGTGGAGATAGAAATAGAGAGATGTTCTTTATGTCATTATTTTTTAACAATGTATGTGTTTTTTAAATTGAAGAAGAAATTCGGCCGATACCCCATATCAATATTAGTTATAATAATAATAATACTATTATTTATAAATTAATAGTCTAGTTCTTTAAATACATGGTGTAAAACTTACGATGACAAAAACGTGGTAGAACAATGACTTGTGTGACTCACCTGTAACAGAGAGAAAAAAATTTCCGTTAACGAATATTATTTTTTATAAAAATACAATAATTTATGGTTCAACAATTTGGACTATCAATAAAATAAGATTTATATATAAAATTCAATTAGTTATAGGCAATTAAATCGAGTATCTGGCATACAAAAATTCGCTCATCAAAATGTGCAAAGCATGACTTATAGGCATTCAACAGCGAAAATTCGAATGACAACATTCAACAAAGCAGCGAAGAGCAGCATAATAATACAAGGCATCGCCCGGTTAACGAAACACGAGCGAAAATATTTGTCGAAAATTTCGCGTTAATGGTGGTCCAGAAGTGGCCCCCTAATGTGTGCTTTCTGTACCCTCTCGCTTAATCCGCGCTTTCTCTCTTTATCGTTGCATCGCATAAACACAAGCCCCCGTGATGCTCGGCTCGCTCTGCACGGAATTTAAAAGCTGCCACAGCCGCCCGCGCTCCACGTATGCTATATCTGTAGCCGTGAGGCATTAAGGCACCGGGGGGATGACTCATCGAAGTTAATGCGATGTCGGGTGGAGGGGTACACGCGGGGGTCGATTTTCGGGCTGCTCCCACAGTATAGCAGGAGTATAGCAGCAGCAGCAGCAGCAGCCGTTCAAATCCGATACGCCGAGATTGTTGCACATGTACCAACGATACGTTGACAAACCGGCATCTGGTGCGGTGCCGCTGCTACTCCTATACCGCTGATGTTGTTGCTCCCCGTTAATCGCGGAATAGAGACCGTGAAGTGATACGTTTGATCGTAAGAGGGTATTATGTTTGGTCGTTGGAAAATGTATATATGGAGAAGTTCAGATCTGTATCTTTAATCTTTATAATGACCCGGGAATTTAATGCTGCTGGCATGGAAATGCGTGCTCCGATATTCGCGAGTGCTTCTGAGAGGATTGAGGTTATGAGTGGGCGAGATTAGAGCGACGGATTTTATTGAACTTGGTGGGTATCGCAAGATACGGTACTTCTGTACCTAGTGGATTAGATTGCCAATTGTAGAAGTAAATCGATTAATTCCTTCGCAGGCAATATTCTGCTAGTATTTTGTATTTTATATAACTTCATTTCTGGTATTATGTTTAGAATTTATGCAATGTATTAAAAAATTGATTTGTCAGATGAGCTTTACTTATCTTGCACAAAACCATTAATTACATCGTCGTTAATTTGATCGATATATCAAGTTTCATCTTAAATTGTAAATATTTTATATGCAGCTAGCTCTATTAGTACAAATTAAAAATGGCCGCAAATTATTGATTTTACATCTAATGTATAAATATCTCTTCATTTTTTTTTCAATTAATTAAAAACCGACAAGTCAGAATTATCTAGTTTTGCTCAGAACAATTTATGACATCGAGTACTACGTCGCTTCAAAATGAAAATTAACTTTAATTATATATAGACATGCATTTAAGGCAATATTGGATCTCCCATTTCCTACTTCCTTTGACTGTTCAAGGAAGACCAGCTTCATATTGTATAGAAGGCTTTATCATAACGAACAACAATCCACTCAGAAGGGAATATTAATTTAGATTATAAAAAGAAAACGTATTATAAACAGCAATTAAATTTTTTCACTGATTAAATCAATTTCCGAAAGTCCAATCTTTAATGATATTCGTGTGACATTAGTTGATTTACTTTACCACTCACTTTGATTGGATTCTAAAAATCGATTTAAATGACAACCAATAGAAATTATAATTGACGACCATTTTCAAGTTATCTTTCAATCCACTTTTATACAGTTACAATTAATAAAAAAAAAATTAAAAATTACTCTTTGCGCAAGTTCAATTATTTACTTTTTTATTCCTATAAACTGTAACTTAGTAAAATGAAAAACATGCAGTATTTGGTGTGTATTAACAATATGATCGAGATATACTTAAGATTTTATATGTATGCTGGAGAACCGTATTACGTCTACGTTACAGTTTACACTGATGTATTCGCAGAAATAATTTCAATTTTATAATTTATAAAAAAGTTAATGTTTCCACAGAACGGAAAGAAGGTTATTTTATCACTCATATAACATATCTGTATAAGCTATTGATTTTCCGTTTTCCACGACTTACGATGAACCAATGTGTGGTATATATAGACATAAGTTGAATGTTATAAATCACGAATAACAGGAATAGATCTAGAGGCTTTATATATAATAAATATAATTGAAAAATTTCAAAATCGTACATTGAAATATTCCTTATATTATACAAAAATACTGCAGGCATTGTATTAAGAGATACTGTTGAAAGAGTATTGTATACTATACAGTGCTATGTATACTGCATATTACAAAAAAGTTGTAGAAATTTCATTTTTTCTTAAATTTATAATATACTGCAGGCAATACTCCGTGACATGTAATACTTATAGTATTGATCGAAGTGACATGTTTCCAACAAATATTGCAGACTTGCCGTTAGTATATTGTTCATAAAGGTCTCGAGCCTAAAAAAGTTATTTTCAGCTCAGAATCTCAATCAATTAAGTAAATTATTAAGTAAATAATACGAACATAAATAATAACCGTAAGTAAGTGCAAACATATATAATACAAATGTCAAATAAGTCATCCTGCTTAAAATCTGCAACTTCCTTTACCTCCGATAAACGTAATGTGAAATGAACACGACACCATAATTCAACTTTCCATAGCTCGGCATTTATTAATCGCAGCAAGCATTTATTACTCATATTCAATTATCGCTAACTTATAAAATTGGCAATGAGATCTACCCTTCTAAGAAATATCGCTCCACAACTGTAATTGAATTAGATTTACCGCATGAATGGAGATTCTCCATGAAACGAGAAAATAACGCGTCTTAATGATCCCGCATTAAGGGAGATCGCTATGGCAAAGTTACGCTATTAAGCAACTTTGTCCATATACACGTCGAGTGTTCGGACAAGAAAAGTAATCTCGATTTCATTGCGTCAAAATGACGTGTGCATAAACACACCAGCACCAAGGAACATATAGGTATATGTATATATACACACCGGTGCACACGCAACCTAGCCGTCCCTTGGTAATATTCAATGAAATCCACTCTGCCAGGGGCTCGCACACAGCGCGTTGTTATGGTGATTTCATTGTCGGTATATCTCAGCAATTATTATGGTAATGACAGACTTGTCGTTTCGCTTCTCAAGAATGAGAGCCGTGAAATTATATTATAGTTGTTTGCTCCTCTCTCTCTCTCTCTCTTGCTCACGGGCTATACAAATGCCGAGTCACGATGAGCACTTTGCCTTTGAAGTTAAGCGAAACGATAAGCAACACATCCACACCGGCTCGTACGCCTCGCTTAATAAGTGTCGGACATGCTGATATTGCTATGTGCACATATCCATACATGTATACATGTATAACAGAGAGTCGCGCGCACCTGTGAGGCACCTTAAAGGCCATCGGGCCAATCGATTGCCGCGGCCATTCTAGACTCATTAAAGTGGCGTTTAATTATCCAAATTACAAAATGCCGTGTAGTGGGTAAAGGAAAGGGACGCTAAGTACTTGAACTAGTTTACATACTTACGACGCCTACGACGACGCGACGTGTCTTAACAATGGATGAGACAAGAAGGCGATGAGGATGAGGAAGGGGGTTGAGGTGGGGGATAGGGGGTTAGGGGGAGAGGGCGTAAATTGAATCGCTGAAATTTATCGATGGTCGTTTATCTATCGGCCGATGTCAAGGAAATGGCATTTCATTTATGTACGTGAACGGAAAACTGTGACTTGATAGCTACGACAGCTTTGAGAGGTTAACAGCACCAGTATGAAAAGTTCTTTTTTCTTCGTTTTTCTTATACCTCCACCTATAGTTATAGGTATAGTTTATTAAGAAAACAAGAGTTCTCGAGAGTTTTCCAGGAAAGTTGATAATGTATTATGATAAAAATTGCGAAACTTTTTAATGTTCACTCGTGACGGAATTTCCAAAATTAATCATTGAACTTAGATTGCGCTATCACAACTACTTCGAACCTTGGTGGCTCGGTTAGTGTGGCGAAATTTTGTTTGAGTTGGAAAGGCGATAGCTGTTTATTCAACGGCTGTTCATATAAAATAACTTTGAGGAATTTCGAATTGAAAGTCAACAGTATTTACTGGTTGAAGTGGTTGATTTAGTTGTTTTACAAAAGAATAGATTCATATGATGTATAATTGCTAGAAATTAGATTTTATATCAGGAAATGCTTGGTACACGAGGTAATTCAATAAACAATCATCATTTATTTATATATCACTAAGAGAGCCATATTGTTCTTAACATCTTAACTTTTATTCTCGGAATTGGAAGTACTCGTTTCGTTAATGGGTTGTGAAACGCGAATTAAAAATTTCAATTCACCGCTTTAAACATCGCGCTCAGAATCATATATAAATAACTACTATTAAATAAGTAATTATAGAAGCAGAAAATATATGCCTACATGCGTAGAAAAAATATCGTCGCCCTGTCTTACATTAGCGAACAATCTGCTATTATCCAAAGTTAGGACCAGGCATATCAACGCTGCCAGAAATAACGTTTGTATACATATACTTATTTTAGCCCGAACAGAGGCCTGCAATTTTTGTGGACATTTCCGCTTCTGAAATCTTGACATATCTGACCAAACTTTGATTAATAATACATTATTATTGCATCTAAGATAGAGTATTATCATATATTATATACCGTATATTTAGCTATAGAGCTAGAAATGCATCGCACCAGTCAATAAAACTGTACAGTTCGTACCATTTGATAAAAATGGAGCATGATATCCCCTTAAACGAGTTTAAGCGTATTATAAATAATATGTTACCATTATATCATGAACCATTATATCATGAAAATAATGAGCTTACGAAAGTATCGAGGGATTCATGTTTATATTTATCGTTTATATTAGCTCGTTTATATTTCTTTTTATAACAAGATAATGTTAAATTTAATATGTACACTATATCTTCAACTTTTTATTGCTAATTGCACATTTGAAATATAAACACATATCTTCTTTAGCACAAGATTGATTTAATTAAAATTGACAGAGAATAATTTCACACATGAACTAATTATGCTTTTATTTTAAGCTGAACTAGTTTTCTTTGGAAGCTTGATGAAACCTGAATTAAATGTTCCACGATATTAGAAGTATGTTTCACTTATATTTAATATGACATGCTTCTCTCACAAATGTGCAAAAGCTACTGAAATTTTAAAACATCAATGGACACTTTCGAATTAGCGTAATGCAGGTATCAAAAGATTTTGTCTGCGACTAAATATAATGCTTCGCATATCTATAAATATAGAGCAGCTGCTTAATACAGCAGTATAAAATTGTTGAGTATCACCCACTGCATAACGTCTATAAGCTTGGCATAGATAAATCTTAGATTTATTGATTTGCATCACACCACGAACGATACGCTTAAATAATTGAAAAGTTTTTACATATTTCTAAAATCAATGTTCCGAACATACAGGCTTTTGTACAAACACTCTCTTATTACAAATATTTTTAAGCTTAAATATTTATCCAGCTTAGGACAATCATTTGTGGATTCTTGTACGTGGCTTAACGCGAAAAGATAAACATAAAGTAAACTACAAGAGATTCGTTCTAATTAAGTTTTCCGCATAAAATCGATACACTATCAGCTTTAAAATAAATCCAGAAATTTCCGTACCACCTCGTATCCGCGTATTGAATGTTTCAAAGATTGCGAATTCAGAATGAAAAATGCCTGTCGCTACACAATTAGCCTGGGCGCATTAACGTTTCTCCGAAGATTTAAACGGCGTGAATAAAGTATATTTGTTTTAAGAAAATTGCTCTATCGAACTGAGTGGTAAAGCAAGACGTATTGCGCTGCTAGCGCGAGCGATGCATATATATATATATATTCCTTCCAAGAATCCTCGCTGCCGCGTGCAGAAGCTATAGACCTTTTGCACCCCCTCGACGCGCCGAGCGAGCGAATGCAAAGTCGCTCACACGCTGCGAGACAAGTTAAGGCTAAGTTGGGGTGTCGTGTATGATTGCTGCTGCTGCTGTGTATACGTGTGTGGGTGAGATACGACGTGTACAGCGACAACCCCTTTATATATATACGTACCCTCCGAAGCTTGGGAGAAAGCTTAATTGCAAGTTGAACGCGATATTCGTCATGCCATCTGGCGTATCTTCGTATATTGACACCCCAGCCCAGTTCCTAAATTATAGGAGGAGTTGGTTACTTATCTTGGCAACTTCGCGTTTATTCCTCTGCGTGCCCCCTTTATATTTTTTTTTGCTCCTACGCGGAGAGACCGAATTTCTCCGGGCCGCACGTGTAACTTTAAACGAGCATTTTGTTCCAGTTCCAGGGGCGCCTAGGAGGCCTCGCCTTTTGTATGTATGTCAACATCGCTCCGTTTTCGAGATGTAAAGGCTGGGGGTGGGTGAGTCTCTTATACCGTTGGGCTGCGCGGCACCGGGGAGAACGAGAAATCGATAGTTAAATTTCCTGTTCAAAAAAGAAATACAAAGTTGCCACTGCCTTGTGTTCTTTTTTATAAGGTAGGTACAGAGAGGGGGAGAGAGAGAGAGACGGAACTTTTAGATTTCACGCTAGCGTGAGAAATGTACATTGATTATATATACATATAGGAATTAAAGTGCCAGTCAACCTCATTTTCGATCCGAATAAATTTTTTTCAATCGAACGTCACATGCTACTGGCTAAGCGTACCGATTCTTAGATAATATTGATTCAATATCATGTGTTCTGTGCAGACATAGATTTGTGGTTTTAGAGTCGGTATATATACCTACGAACTATTAACGTTACGGATTTAACATTGAGAATATGCCGAGACTTTTTTGTTGACTTCTTATTCTCATTTAATCATTAAAATTCGAAATTTATTTACTATCGATCGATGAGCTGTTAAAAAATAAAAAAAGTAAAATGGATTCTAATATTTTAAAATTTTTCTGGTAAAAACACGTTTTAAACTAAACATACCTCTTTTAGGCATTCTTGATCATAATATTTTGACTAAAAATTAAAATATAAAACATAAGTGACAATAAACTTATCCCATCAATCAATAATTTCAAGTGTTTGAAGAAGTATCCAATAGCTAATAAATTTTAAACGAGCTTTAAAATATAAAAAATCATAAATATGAAAACTCCAATGTATTCTTCAATAAAATTTTTAAGTGATATTCGTACTTACTTACAGTTCTGTACAACTTATTCTTCGTCTTAATTACTCAATTTTTAAGTTTCTAAGTTCATCGAAGCAGAAGCTCATTTCCTGTGATATAAGGATTCTGTCCATAGTCGAAAAATTAAAAAAAAACATAAATTCAACAAATAAAATGAATAATAGTTCATTGTCGGTACCTATACTCTATGATAGGCAGTACCAATTGTTCAAAATTGTTTTTTTTTTTATTAAATTTATAGACAACCGTCCTTGCTGAGAAATATCGAACTGAAAAAAAGTCAATGTTTTGGAGCATAAAGGTGTACCACACACCTATTCGTGTAGATAAAATTTGGTTTACCTGCATCACCCTGCATGTGCATTTCAATTGAGGGCACGAGAGCGAGAGATCGACAAGTCGGTTTCTCTAGAGCGGTAAACATAACTTTAAAATTGGAATAAGCATTCGCTATATTGCACTTGGCTGTACATATCATTTACAAAGAAATATCACAATTTAGTGCGGAAATAATGTACAAATGCCAAATATTGAAAGAACTTTAGAGTTAAATATAGATGAAAATAAAAATCAAGAAAACCGGGAAACCTAATGCAAAATTGAAGGTGAGACTGATTGTTTTTAGAGAAACACCGTTTGAGTCAAAATAAGCATAATTCTACTTTTGAGTCAGAGCAGAGGGATGTAAGTAATAATGAAAATGAGAAGCAGTATTTTGAGAACAATCAAGTTTATGAAATAAAAAGAAACAAGACTATTGTATTTACTCGTTGCTGTAATGTTTTAATTCAATTACCTGGACCTGCGGGAAAGAAGCTTTTCTTTTATAAAAATCAAATTCAGAATTGATTGATTCGATTGTTGTCTGTACAAATACTCTATAAAAATAATAAAAAAGCGTTATGTATTCTTGTATAGGAGCTAATGTATTACGTTCAACAGATTTTTAAACAATTCGTATTTATTCTATGTGATGTGTTGTTTGATATGTTTATGAGTGATATTTTTAAAAACATAGTTAATAAATTTAAAAAGTTTTATATTCCAAGTGAATATTTTACTGTTGATGAGCAACTAATTGGATTTCATGGTAAATGAAGGTTTAGACAGTACATACTATCAAAATCAATTAAGTAGATTTTTTTTGTGTAATGCTCATGCATTTTATAATTTGAATATGGAACCATATTTAGGAAAAAATTCTGGAGACCCGCCAAGTCGCAAAAGGAAGATAAACGAATTTTTTTATCTTGTATTTTAATACTTTATACGAAAAGAATTTGGGTCGTATTTTTTTTTTTCATTTATTTTAAAATTGAACCAAATGTATCAGCTTGCAATTTTGTCTATAATTAAATTTCTCTACACTTAAATACGGATCCATTATTGTTCGACATACTCCATGATCCCAATTAGCTGGAAATTCCAAATAGAGCTCCTTATACCTTGAATTAAACCAATAGTTTCGCAATAGTTGCTTTATTAATTCATACTAAAATAAGTAGCATTTTCGCTGAACTATTCTGGGCAAGCCGGGATTAAAATTGATCGATCGAACTTGCATTAAACAGGTGCTGTCCTAATGTTTTCGCATATCCACTGGAATATAATATTTTCTACCGATACAGTAGTTATTTTTAGATATACAAGGGGTCGCGAGCTGTGGAAAAACTGCACTGAGCTCGAAAAATCCGATCTAATGCTAGTGAGTCCTCGCGCGCACACTTTGCCTTCTATCGATCGCTCGCGGAGAAAGCGAAATGAATATTTATTTGCCTATTTCAGCTCTATATACGAAGAGGAGAAAGCCGCCGACGCCACATTACCGCGTGACTATGCGTTCGTACGAAAGATATATACGCTCGTCATGCATATATGCGTGAGGTGAAACGTTAAGGTTAAGCTATTCCTGAAAAATTAAAAAATTCAGAATAATAAAAAATGATGTTTGCAAGTGTTCACTTACATAAGGCACACAGGCGGCATACATTAACTGTAATTCTACATAATTCGATGGCTATTATTCAGTATGGGTACTTTTGTTCGTACGGCGAGAGTTATAATTTTCCCCCTTTTTTTTTATGTACTGACGTATTTTATTCGGAAAAGATTGTCAATGGAATTGCGGAATTTTTTATATCGGGAACGTTACGCGTTGTTCCGTTAATAATAAAGCGATCAAGTATCGATATATGGATATATTATTATTAATCTTTGGTATTATTCACGCGGTTGTAATTATTTTCGCTATAACAGCTGTCGTTATTAATAAAAAATATATTTATGCTTTGAATTTGTAAATGGAAGTAATCTACTTCGATCCGCTTATACAAAAGAATGGTTGTCGGCAAATCAAAGCTTTTACTTTAATCGCTCGACATTTCTTTTATTACCGTACTGCGTTAAATTAAAAAAAGTTGATCCAATAATTTCTTTACGATAAAAATATATTTTTAAAGCATAAAATTTGAAAAAGTTAAAGTACTTATATTTTATTCTTATACTGTGCTATTGTTGAATTAAATGACTGAATTTCGTGTAATTTTTAAAAAAGCTATTAATTCATCTTGAACTGTTCGTTTTCTATTCTAGAGAATCATACTCAAAATTGAAATAATTAAATTATTAACATTAAACGTATCACGAGTAAATCTTTCCGTGTAAGGGAGCAATTAATAACAACCTTTACGTTAAAAATATTCTATTATACGAGAGAAAAGATTATACAGAAATTTGCGTAATTATAGACTTTAAGACGTGTAAATTTAATCCTTACATTAATTTTAATAAAACAAATACATCTTTACGATATCGAGCCTATCGATGTTTACGCTAGTTTATTAAAAGCCAAGTATAAACCGAAATTGTGTTTATTTTAAAACATTCGAGGGCTTGTTTCCATTGCACATTAGAGTATCGCGCTCGTTTACAAACTTTATCGTTTTGATTTTTTTTTATCGGACATTGAAACTTCCGTGTGCGTTGGATATGCGGAGAAATTCCGAGCCCAGCAAAAAAGGGTGAAGTTTTATTAGCATTGTACAATAGTTTTTCGCGCTCCAACTTTTTCCGCCAACTTTTTTTTTTTTCATTTTCCGCAAATTAAGTTTGAATTTTACTGGGTAAGCACCCCGCACGCGTAATAACAAATTTTTAATTTCAGGCCTAACCCAACTCTTCGGTTTATCATATTTTCTTCAATTTTTTTTTACCTAACTTCCGGGCTTTTAATTATTTGGAATTTTTTGTATTTCAACTTTTAAAAACTTTGCTCTTTCTATCTCACCGAGCTTTTGTACGAATTGACCTCAAAAGTTGGTCATTTCATTATCCGATTATTTAAATTTCCATTAAAACTGTGGAAAAATTTGGAAACCTAATTTGGCGCTCTCTTTTAATTTAAATCTTTGTACAGCAGTGGTACGATTTTTCAAAATTGCTATTCTTTTATCCATTGGAATTCACCATTACGTGTTTCCGTTACAGGAACCTTTGAAATATGCTTGCGAGCTTTCTCAATATCGGAGCAAAACATTATTAAACCTTTAAACCCTTCAGCAATTTATCGTTCCGTAATATCGAAGATACCATCTCACATTCCAAAACATCTTGGATATAACAGTTGCACAGACATTCCAACCTCTCGGTAACCATCAAGCATCAAAAAGAAAGAAAAACTCGGTAACCAACCATTATTAGTCAGCCTCGTTCTAAAACGCCATAAATCCGACTTAACCGGCCTCCGAGAAATCACTCTGCTAATTAGCAAAAGTCGCCAGTCGGTCACCGCGAGCGATCAAAGCGTCGGTTCTGGTGGTGCGGAGCGCGCGGACAGGTCGACGTGCCGTAGGACAAATCATCGGGGCCATAGCTGCAGGTTAGCCTCAAAGCCGTCCGACGGCTCGTCGTCGTCGTAGTCGTGCCACCCGCTGCGATCGCTCAGCTCCTCGCGTGCAGCACAGTATTCTATACCGTATATATATATCCATCCAAGTTCTAGTGGGCGACGAGGAGCAGCCAGCCTCGTGACGTTCGCGCAACTAAAGTGAGCTGACCTCTCCTGGCTTCTTCTTCCGCCTTCCCTGGACTGCGTTGCAAATGACTGCGTTCGAGACATAAAGCCCGACCGCGCATCAAGAGTATACTTCTGAGTGTCAGAAGAGACACGCGTACGAAAGCTCGTCTGTCTTACATCTCACAGTCGTACTTACTCACAAAGCTACTGTACCGGAAGTCCACTCGCAAAGTAGCTGTATATATTGTACACAGAAATAGAGACAGAGAGTGGAAAAAGGAGAGAAGAGCACGTGTGCAGGGCACGAAGTGTGTGTGCTATCCATGAATCGCGCTTGCTAACAGAGGAACAGGAACAAGAGAGGTAGAGGGTGAGTCCTGGAAAATACGAGAGATATACATATAGAGAGAGAGAGAGGAGAGCGAGAGAAAGAGGGAGAGAGGAAAAAAGAGGGCGCAAGGCAACGAAAACCCATGGGCCGAGCGGCCGCGCGTCGGCGATAGCGGATGGGAAAGGCGAAAGGAGAGGATAGGTATATACAGAGAGGGTCGGAGGTGGCGGTGGGTACGGCGCAGAGCGCAATTTTCAGACAATTTCAGGTAATAACTTTTGCATGTGAAATTGCAGTAATACGTTTTCCCAGCGGGTCGGTAGGTTAACTGTGTGTGTGCGCGTCTTTGTGCGTGTGTGTGTGTGTGTGAGTGTGTGTGAGTGGACACGCGTATCCCTGTGTTGTGGGTGTGCGACTGCGAGGTTAACACTGGCGCGTGGTGCACGCGTGTGTGTGTGTGTGTGTCTGTTATGCAAAGGTCAGCTTCCCCTGTCCGTTAGTGGCCAGTAGCATCGGTCGGGAGTCCGTGCGAGTCCGAGGTCAGGCCTCCGGATGCTACTTACTCGCTCTCTTCCTTCCTCTCCTGCCTATCCCACA